>JAYMSP010004857.1:0-15128 GCA_036897095.1 Plantago elongata
TGCCATCATTTGCATATATATGGAATCTGGAAACTTCTTGTTGACTAAAAGATGTTGTAGCTCAAGAATCCAATATCCATTTTGTATATGTATGCACCTGTAGGATGATTGGTTGTCATTGGTTTTGACATACTCAATCTGAGCAGCAGCTGGCCTTTCTGGTTCGCTTGGAGATGATTTCCGAGGAGCTTTCCGTGTCCACTAAAACCTTATAAACATTATAGGTGGCAATGACAAGTGAGACCACCAAGGGAACATTTGATGGTTAGGTATCTCCTCCTCCGGTCGTTGGTGGTGGAATCTCACTATCATCAAAGTAGATAACATTGGATCCCCTCGGAGCTAATGGGATCCGAACTAAATCATTGTTCCTCAGCACTTTGGCAGTTCTTTCCCTAGCATTCTGACTATCTCCTCCACTGGGTCCTCCGGTAATTGCATTAATGACTCCACTATAAGGTAGGTTCTCATAGTATCTTTCCTCCGAATGGTCGTCATATTTTCTTGCATCCGTAGGTGGAGTGCTTTTTGGCAGAGGTGCGAGTGGCATAGATTTGGGTCTCGGACTCCTTTCATCTCTCATTTCATCCCTTCCAGGTTGACTTTCTTCCTCTTTGTAATACGGATCCTTCAATTGCCCACTCCGGATCAATGTTTCGATCTCCGTTTTGAGGTGGATGCACTTCTCACTCGGATGCCCAGTTTATTTGTTGAAAGAACAGTAGGCCTTAGCTTCCTTACCCTTTCAGGTATTGAAGAAGCGTCCCATTGCATATCGAGGTTCTTCTCATCAATCATTTCCAATATTTCTTATCTTGGATGATTTAACCGAGTATATTCGACATACCTCCTGGGCGGAGTACGTTCTCTTCGGGTCTCTCGTTTTCCTCGGAAGTCCTTCCTCGAGTCGAATTTCCAAGCCTTAGGAGCTTCTTGTCGGATGACCTCCTTTGCTTTCTTTTGTCCGGCTCTGATGGGGACGTTCCTTCTGAATTCCACTCCATATAAGATATGATCACAAAATGTCTTCCAATTGTTTTTCATTTGCAATTTCTTCCTCTAAGAGTTTCTTTCGGAAGTCATGGTTGCTAGTAATTGCATACAGCTGATAGACCCATTCTTTTATGTTGTGCGCCTCTACTTGTCGGGCCTCCGAATTGAACCTATCTAGGAAAGTCTGAAGGTCCTCATTCTCCGATTATATGACTCCTACCAAGTGTTCCACTGATCTTTTTCTCCTTTTAGACTTCTGAAATCTTTTTAAAAACAAAGTGGACACATCATCAAAAGATTTGATGGATCCAGATGATAAGCTTGTCCACCATCCATAGCCTCTTTGAAGAGAGTGGTGGAGAAATTGAGTACTTTGAGGTTATCATTCAGCCCGTTGGTAATCATCTTGGACTTGTACGGAGTAAGATGAGCTGCAGGGCAGCTATCTCCGTAGTAGTGCTCATGATTCAGAATGTTACATTCCAGAGGTTTCTTTTCCCTTCGGATGGCAGGACTCAACGGGTGCGGGACTCTTGATACTACCTTTTCATGTGCACTTACCATCTTGCTCAACATAGCCATTTCAGTCTCCAGTGCTTTTTGTTGGATAATATTTGCTCGGGGTTAAGCCTTTCTCCTGTCCTCAGATCAATTGCAGTTACGGGCACTTGCTCTGCTTGAAGCTCCACAACGCTCTCTCGCACCTGATCATCAGCTCTCCTTGGATTTGAGGTTACTTGATCCACCCTAGCTGGTTCTACTCTTGCCCTTGCGGGACTCCTTTCCTGCTGACCACGAGAGTTGTTCTTTGGTTTATCACATGAGGAAGGTCGTTGTCCCGGATAACTTCTCCAATTCTTTCTCGCATAGGTCGCGTCTCAAGCCTCGATTGTGCAGGCTTGACTGGTCCTGGAGCAGGTTGCGGAGGTGTCGGTTGGACATTATTCGAACCTAAGCATCCTTGAATAACATTGAGCAATAATCGAAACTAGTTATTATTCATCCCAAACTCATAAGGAGATATGATAGTTCCGTTCGGAAGAGTAAAGTTCCCTCTTATAGGTGGTCCATGCGCTCCTGGAGGAGGAGGTCGTTGAGTTGGGGGAGCTTGATCCCTAGTAGTGATATCCCGGTGGCTTGTTGGGAAGAGGCACTAGCAGTATGCCCATCACTGGGTCGGCTCCTCTCGACTCGGGTTGTGCTCTGAGCAGCCGTGGTCTTTCGAGTAGGAGGTCTACCTCTGGGTCGCCGCACTGGAGTCCGGACTGAGGGAGAAGCAACCGAGTGATCTTCTTGGTCTTGCCATTTCTTAGGAAAAGAACAACTTGATAACTTTTTGTTTGGGTTCCCACAGACGGCGCCAATTATGTTGAGGCAGAAGCCCCAACCCTCGGATATGTCAAGCAATCCTAGAAATAGTCCAAGTCCAAATGATTAGGATCTAAAGCAAGGGTCTGAGTCTTCTCTGAGTCCATAGCTGCACAACTACCTAGAATTTGGGGGGGGGGGGGGGGGGGTTTAGAACCTAAAGACCCGGCCTGCCTAGGATCAACCTGGATAAAAGACTTTACTCGAGATCGATTGATAGTCGACTCTATATAATGATGAATGTTATAATCTTATGGTATAATGAGAAGATCAAGTGAACTTGTTGATTTATCTTGGGAAGTGTGTACTATTTATAGAGACTATACCCATTTAGGGGTAGAGCCCTTGGATTGTACCAAGCGTAAGGCTAGGATTAAACCAACAAGGCTTAATTAGGCCCATGGACCATAGTATAGTCATAACTCATTTCCCAATTGGGCTTCAAGGTTAGATTAGTCAATTTGTGGGATTCTTGAGGGCGCACTCGTCCTTCTGCTCCAGGCAATGTCCGAGGAGAGTGGCTCGGATGTAGGGATCCGAAGTTGGTTTTGCCCTCTCTCAATGACTTCACTATGGTCTGCTTCACTTGATTTCCCTTTAAGTTCGGATTGTAGTTTCATATGACTGGCTGGTCGGACCTGCCTGCTTCCCTTCGGATGTAGCACTTTAGTCCGGGTGTCCCCTATTGTCACGATATTCTACTTATTTTGGCCAGTTCCAACCCCGAATTTTCCTAGGTTCAGGACCTTAGGGTCGGATCTCCTGAATTCATGGTCATGTAGTATCGTGATGTCTTAGGATCCATTCATGAGACATTCAAATAACGGATTGGACATATTACCATATCAACAAAAAGTAAATTTTACAGAGTTAACTTCGACCCAAACATTAGCCAAAGGAATTATAAAAATTTAACTGGATCAAGTCTTCTAAAAAGATTCTCAAGTTTCTGACCTAGAAAAGTAAAATTTCAATACTAATAATTATAATAATTATCGTTTACAATATTAAACCTACCTATGTACAAATCATTTATTGTTCTTCTACGTCCTTTATACATATGATTTGTACTTTCATACATAATTGTGTATCATTAAACTTAGTTATGTAAAACAAAAACATGTACAATAATATATTAAATTTCACATTCCTTTTGTTTTTTAAATTAGTATAAACTACATTTTTCTTGGGGGAGGGAAATATCAGGATATGTAGATACAGGGAAGGATGTATGTGGGGAGGGGGGGAGGGGGGTGATACTCAGTAGATGGGAAACTCCCTTCGATCTTCACTCTACTTTCCTGATCTCCATAACTGATTTCGGAATGGGGTGGAGGGGATCAACTGATGCTCCAACTCTCTTCGACCTACTTTATACTGTTATTATCTTTGTGACGGTCCAGGAGGGGGTTGAGGGTTTAAGCGGTTAAACTCTCTTCTAATTTTGTCTACTTTTTCATATGTTCGTAGAATAATATTTTTTATGTTTTTCGTATGGTGACACATACGACATGCCATCGCGGGGTATATAAATTAATTTGTAACTCAATTTTCTCCCCACTTAACAAATATTATTATTCTTTTTAATATTTAAAACTGTATTAAATCACTATCACCCTTTTATTCATTTTTATTTTTCATTTATTTAAATAATATTCAACTTTTAATTTATCAACCCACTATTATTATTATTTATTCAATGTGTATTAATTTATCTGTTTATTTTAAGTTTTACCCAAAACATCATGCAAAACTTAATGTACAAAGTAGTATGGTAAAACATAGGTTATAGTCGATATAAAAAGTATGAAACAAATCAACGGAAGAATTATTTTTATTTTGAATTTATTTTTCATATGTAGATTAAAATTTAAGACGTAGAGGGGATATGATTTTGACTAATGAAGACACAAAGACACATCTAAACATGTATATTAAAGTAGTATCATTAATATGATTGTACTCGATTTTAATATGCCTTATAATTAAAATAGACATTTAGATTTTAATTCTTTGCTCATTTATCCCTTAATTTTATAATACACTCCTGTATCTCTTGATAATTACCCAAATCTATTTTATGTAGAATAAATATATGCACCTTTCATAGTGAGTATATGTTTTACGTGGCACCTTTCTTCAAAAACACATATATATACTTCACAAGATTTTTATATTTGCGTTGAATGGGTGTAGGATAAAAGAAAAGTACGAATACATCCTAAACATAGTTTGTTTGGAATTGTTAATGTCACAAATACGAAGAAGCTTATACGAGAAGCGTTCCTGACAATCAACTTATAACCAACACCATCAAGGTGTGGAGTACAGGAAGTACTTGATTTGGGATATCAAGGAATAGCTCCAAGGTTATCTTGAGTACAGGAAGTGCTTGGCTCTAGGAGCTAGGAAACAACTCAAGGAGAATATTTGGTTGGGAACCATTTGTTTGTAGGGATCTTAGAATATGAATAATTATAAGGAGAACTTAATTGTCTGTTCTAGTGAATTCCAGGTCTCAGAAAAGCCGAGTGCTAGTTGGAGGATTACGCTACCTCCAGATACCACTATACTTGTTGTGTTATTTACTTATTCTATATTTATATTCCAACATAACACGCACACACACATTACTACTGCAAAGCACAAACTCGTTTATCTATCGCTTAAGTCTTCGGCTCTCTGAATTTAAGTATCAGAAACCCACAAGGATCTGAGAAATAGTGTTTATCGACAAAAGTTTGAAAGGACTTTACACCCCCCCCCCCCCCCCCCCTCCACTTTTCCTTCTTTTGTTTTAAGGTGCTTTTACCCCCCCCCCCCTCCTCTCTAGTCTTTTCCTTTATTGTTATCTTGACCAACAAGTGGTATCAGAGCAGGATGTTCCCAAGCCTTCTGCACTGAATTTCGATCCAAACAGGTAAAGATTTGTGTCGCTTTTTGAGGACGTCTTAATTTGTGTGTTAAGTGTGTAGGTATGTCTCTGAGTAACGCTCAGGTTCTAAACCCCGAGAATTACGAGATGATCTATGTCATCAAAGAAGAACCAATCAAAATTAGACAGCTCAAACAAGTCATTGGAGAGTCTGATGGTCGGAGAACCGCTGATAAGGATGTTGAAGGTAGTGACACTTTGACTAGTGATAGTGGTCGTGTTGCTACTGGTCAGGTTGAATATGAAGACAAACTTCGTGTACTCTGGACATTGGAAGTGCCAAGAGACACAAATTGGGTGATCAAGCTCGTAACATCATCATACGATCGACACCTGAGCATATACAGTGCAAACAGTGGTGTGCTAAGACGGCGAAAGTTGACTGGCAATTGATTGAAGAAATCTGTGTCGGAACTGAGAAAACCAAGGAAAACAAGTTTGAAGTTCTAAAATTGAAGTTCCAAAATTCAAATAGTGTCTCACTGAAACTCTGGAAGAACTTGATTTTATTTTACTACTCTTATGAGTGATATGGCTGCATTTGGAAAAAATTTACAGATATTCGAATTCTGAGAAAGTGAAAACCATTGTCAAAAGTTGAACCAAAATTTGGAACATACCCAATATTTCTACTTCAACCAGGGTATGCAAAAAATCACTCCAGTGGAACTCTTTTCACATTTAGTCACCGTGAACTATGAGACACCAGCAGTTGATAAGTTTCAAAGTGTTGCTCTAGTTACACAAGGTACTTCTGAGATGAAGGATACCAAGGAAGTGTCTAAAGAAAATTCTCTTGTTGTGCGATACATGAAGAAATATGTGAGCCAAGAGATAGTAAGGAGAAAACCAAAAGAGAAGCTGAAAAAGCATCTCGGCCCAAACTTCATCAGTACAAGAACATTCAAATGAACAACCCTGCTCAGAAAGTTATTAATACGTAATGAAGTCGCTTAAATTGAAAATGACATCTGCTTCTATTGTCATTAACCCGGTCACTTCAAACGTGATTGTCTAGCTTTTAATAAGCTTAAGACGGGTGACAAAAAGGAGAGAATAACTTTCAAAAAAACTCAGAGGGCCTTGCTCACTGAAGAGAGAAAGAAGATCCAAATTCAACTTGATGCTTTGGACACTGAGTCAGATTTTGATGATTTCAGACTCAGATGACCCAAAACTACCATCACCAGAATTGTGCGGGATTACTCACGATATAATCGATTTTGGGCAGAAGAAGAATGACATGTGTGGAGTTGCTCAGATTGTAGGTCCCGACATCTCAAACATAGCAGAATGCCTTATGGTTGATCAGGTAATTAATACATCACAATTCTTATTCTACGAAAGTGACGATGATGGTATCAAGGATTTAGAATTGGTCAAGAGTGAACTTTATCGATATAAGAGAGAATTCTTGGTTGTTCAATCTAAGAACAAGATTGTGGAAGAACACAAAGAAACTCTTGAAAAAGAGGTTTCTGACTTGACCAAGGTATCTGAGAAAAAGGACGCTAAAATAACATCACTTAGATCTCGAATATCGGAGAATGAAAATTCTCATCAGCTAGCCTTGAAAGAGTAAAATGAAAATTTGAAGAAGCTTCTTTCTGAAAATGATGAACTCAGAAATAAAGAGGTTTCCTTCAAATCATTTATCAAAGCTAGTGACACTCTCACGGAGGTTCAATCTTATCTGAGAGACCCTTATGAGAAATGAGGACTTGGGCTTGATGCTTTTTTCAGAAACAAAATGAATGAGTCTGGTGAAACGACCCTAGGTTGGTTGCCAAGGGATTTACCTAGACTGAAGGCTTAGATTTTGATGAGTCATATGCACCAGTTGCAAAATTGAATGCAATCAGACTATTTCTAGCTTTTGCAGCTCATAATGACTTTAAAGGTTACCTAATGAATGCCAAAAGTGCATTTCTGAATGGTGAACTTGCAGAGGAAGTCTATGTTGATCAATCACCAGGCTTTAAAGTTTCCTCAGGAAGTAGAATGGTTTATAAGTTACAAAATGCTCTATATGGACTGAAACAGGCTCCAAGAGCATGGTATGACACTTTGGTCAAATACCTTCTGAAAGTGGTTTTAAGAAAGGTGAAGTTGATAAAACTTTCTTTATTTTAAATCATGAAGGGGAACTACTTTTAGTTCAAGCATATGCTGATGACATTATATTTGGATATAAAGACAAGCAACTTTGTGATGACTTTGAAAATCTCATGAAAAGCAAATTTGAGATGAGCATGATGGGAGAATTGAACTATTTCCTAAGATTGCAAGTCAAGGAACTCAATTATGGAATATTCATTAGTTAAACAAAGTATGCAAAGGATATGCTCAACAAGTTTAATCTAAAGCCTTTTGAAAAGAATGCTAAGATACCTATGAGCATAGGAACCAAAATGACTTATACTGAATCAGATAAGACTGTTTAAGAACATAAGTATATGAAGCTGATAGGTTCACTACTCTACCTTAGTGCAAGCAGACCATATATTCAATATGCAATTGGTGTGTGTGCTAGATTTCAGACAAATCATATGCAATCACACTACAACATTGCTATGAAAATATTAAGGTATGTAAAAGGTACTGTAGAAGTTGGATTTGGTATCCTAAAGAATGTGGATTGAGTTTAGTTGACTACACAGATGATGACTATGCTGGATCAATGCTTGATAGGATAAGCACTTCAGGAACTTGTCAGTTTCTAGGCACTAGACTTATCTCATGGTTCAACAAGAAGCAAAACTCAATTGCTACTTCTACCACATAGGTTCAATATATTGTTGTTGGTTGTTATTCTACTCAAATATTATGGATACAACAACAACTCAGAGACTATGAAATCAATGAAGAGAAAACTCCCATTTGATGTGACAACACAAGTGCTATTACAATTACCCAGAATCCCAAGCTCCATGCTAGAACTAAGCATATTGATGTTAGGCACCACTTCATCAGAGACCGTTTTGAGAAAGGCAATATAGAGATTCTAAAATTTGATATCGAAGATCAGCTTGCAAACATCTTCACTAAGCCACTCTAGGAAAGTAGGTTTTTAACCTTAAGACATAGTCTTGAGTTAATGGATTTGCCAAAGAACTAAAAGTTCTAAATATCTAAAGTATTGAGTGAGATAAGAAGAATAGGAAACAGGTATCTGAAACGAACATTCAGATAACAAAATTCGCAAAAGAAGTGATGCAAAAAGAGATTTTGAGAATTGGAACTCAGAAAGGTTTTTGACGTTTCTGGAATGGGGATCCAGAAAGGCTAGTTGGTATATAGTACATAGTATATAAAACTAGAACTTAATACTATGGACATGCCAATATCCAGTGGAAATTTCTGAAAAGGGAAACTCAGAAACCCATTTAAGCCATGAAGTATGGGGGAACAAATAGTCCTACAAAGTACATATTTCTGAGAGTCAAACATGTCTAGGGTTTTGTATTTTTACCATTTTTATGATAAGTAACATAAAACAAGACTTGCTCTCTGAGTGATAAGACCGAAGGTTTTGATCTATCACACTAACAATGACTAATGGATATGTATTGCCAAAATTCATTAAGTGGACACGGGAATATTTGTTGATTTATATCATTGCAAAGATATTCAACGATAGCCCTTGATGAATAAACGTTTGATCACAACGAGTGAGATTAAATTTCGGCAAGTAATGCCTGTTGCAAGAATAATCATGGCCCACTAAGGATTTAATGCAAAGTGAATTGTATACCATGTCGATGCAGTGTACATAGTTACACATACGGAATTCTTACACGAATGTTCGATCTATGTAATTCTTACCTGCTATATATATAGTACAAACACTTTTACCAAATCCAAAATTTTACCTTGCAACAAAACAACAAAAACCTTCAAGTTTTCTGAGAAGTCTTATGCAAACCCTTTGTTTCTTGCTTAGTCTTCTGAAAAGATAGACTAATCTTCTCGATCGACTACTAAACTCAAATCACTCACTCACTACTATATATATAAGAGATGGCTCCAAAGAAAACCTCTTCCAAGAACACTGTTGCGATGGTCTCCTCTGCTGAAAAGCGAGTTGAGAGAAACTTAGAGATGTTGCATAAACGCCTTTTGGGTAAATTCAACCCAGAGGACTGGACTTCCAGCCGAAAAGAGCACATATGGATGCACATTACTTGACTGTGGCTATATCCCCTACCCCATATAGGAATTATGTCTTGAAGATGCTTGAAAAAGCCTGAATCAAGAAATTCCTTTCTGCTGCCCCAATCGGCTTGTCGCCGGTAGATATTTTGGAGTTCTAAAATAGCTCCAAAATCTACACTAAGCTCAGTAATGGCGTTGAAGAAACGTACATTAAAACCAAAGTTTAGGGAACTGAAATAGTCCTGGATTGTGACAAGTTTTGCAAGATCTTCCGTCTGAAGAATCGCGGCTCGGTTTCTGAAATTAATACCAAGGATATGGTTCTGAATGACAGCGTCAGAATCTTATATGAAGAAGCTGCGAATGACAAGATCGAAGACTGTCCATCCTCGTTCATTCTTGGAGACATAAGGGCCAGGCATCTGTATGAGCACTGGAATGTCTTAGCCAGCATTGTACACCGGTGCTTCGATGGCAACAAGGGAGACATTGATCAGATTAGCCTTGAACAATGGATGATGATGAGCATTCTCTAGAAACAAGTGAATGAGAAGGAACACCTCCTTAATTGAGGTAAGTACGCATTCACTAATTTCATCAATCAGGTTAAAGAGTTTGAACCCAAGATAGCTAAAGGTCGTGCTGACACAAAGGCAAATATGCAATATGGCCTGAACATTTGCTATCTGCTGGAGAAGTGTGGAGTTGTGCTCAGAGAGCAAATGGATATCCTTGTGACCAATAGTATGTACAAGCATGCTTATGAGGAAGCCTTGAAAAAGGCTGCCAAGGACAAGTTGGTTGCTCAAGAATAAGGAGGTTCTGAAGAGATACAGGTTGAGGTCCGAGTTGCTAAGAAACCAAGGACCAAGAAGCCTAGGGCCAAAAAGAGTGTGCAAGTCTTACTTGTTGACACACCTTCTTCAGAAAGGGCAACATAAAATGTTGAAGCCTAACAACCCCTTCCCATCCAGAAACACTCCAACTTAGAAAGGAGATTTTTAAGCTTAGGCAAAATGCCAGAGATGTCCGTGAATGATCTACACGACATTGATGAGTCTATCCCAGACATAAGTAAAGACTCAGAAGACGACCTCCCACTCCAAGAGGTTCTCAAAAGATCATGGATAGAGACTCATGGTGGAGCCCAATAGAGCTAAAGTTGCAGAGGATGCAACTAAAGAGAAATCGGTTGAAGTTGTCACACCCCAATAGGTAGATGAAGGCTTGGCGGTGAATGACAGAGTGATAGAAGATATTAACATTGCTTCCACACTGGAGTTGCCAGCAAACTTCATTGTTGAAGAAATTCATGTTATTGTGCAGGTTCCTCAGCTCTCCGAGATGGATCAGACTGAGACGGGTACTCAGAATGATCAAGTAGAGGAAAGGTTTGAAGTACCAGAAACTTCCAACAAAGATGTGGATGATGATCAATAACATAGCATAGAATCTCAACAAGTGCAAGAGGTCAATCTGTCTGAAGACATTCAGGTAGCAAAGTGGTTATCTCTAACTTGTAAACATTTTATGTTAACTTGTTACTCATATGCCTTCTTTGTTACATGCCAATATGGAGACACAAACAAGGGGGGAGCCAGTGTGCCTACCTCTATGAATGAAGATGTGGTTCATCAAACCTCAGAATACATGGAAACTGAGCTTGTAATACAGGTAGTTGATTATTTCTGAAAAGAAGTCATTTGGTATTAAATAAGTTTCTAAGTGTGGTTTTAACACTTCATTCTTTGTCTCTATGTACAGGCTCCATCTGAGGAAATAAGTAAGTGAAGTGGTACCCATACCACAAGAACAAGTCATTCTAGAGACTACAAAGTCTTCTGATGAAATTGCTTCTGAGCCTTATGTTGAGAAGGTATATAAAAGTAGAATCAACTTCCTTTCAGAATGACATGTCATAAATCACTACTTAATTTTGTTTCATCTTTATGTTTCAAACAGAAGAACATGTTGATGGAGAAACCATTAGGACATCTCCATCACCCATGGATGTTGATAATGCCGAGCAGGCAAAATCTCCAAAAGGGGTGCCAGAAACCAACATGGTTTCTGAGAAAAAAATTTATACTGAGCTTCCAATTGCGGAAGTAAGTGATACCTTAGTAATCAAAAATTTTCTTTCTGAACATAACTTTTCTATTCAAATCCATAACTTGCATTTTGATTTTCATTCTCAGGCTCAAGCAAAAAAGAGAGGCTGATGAGAAAACTGCTACTCCTCTCAACATGGTGTCTGAAGCAATCATTGCTCCAGAAGTTCAATCCAATGAGCCTAGTGTTGATACACATGTATGCTTAGAAAGACATGAACTTCTTTATTATCAGATAACCACAAGTGGTTTGAATAAAAATAACTTTAATAATTTCTTTTAGGCTCAAGTTGAAATACCATTGATCAATGTGGAAGCAACACTTGATCTACTGAAGGTTTTCCAGACAATCACCTTGAAGAGACATATCAAATGTTTCATACAATGGCAAAAGCTCAGATATGTTGATCTCACAGAGCTTGACAAGGTGATCGGTAACAAAAATAAGCGGGCAAGAGCCTTCGATCTGGAAAACTATGTCCATGCAATGTTCCCAAAAGAGGATTACTCTCATTACACATTGATGTATGATGACTTCACATATGAAGTTGGTAAGAATATGATGGATGCTTTCAATGCTGAAGATGAAGAAACTAGAAAGAAGATGACACTAGACCCTGCTTTGTCCAAGACCCTCAGAGTTTATCCCTCTAAACAAGAGGAAGTAAACGGGCAAATGATCACTCTACCCACTGTGATGAATCTCGTATCGGATGAAGAAGAACTGATGAAATGATCTTGACAGTTCATCTGAACATCCTGAAGGAGGTGATAACAACCCATCTGAAGACGAAAATGATGATAGTCCAGCACCAGGGACTGGTGGAATGGCACAATGAGGTGCAGGAACAGGGACTTCACCTGCTCCAGACTCTACTCAGAGAGAGCCACCATCATCACCAAAATCACCACCACCAGCAAACCAACAAGTCTCACAAGAAGAAAAAGAACAGGCTACTTTACAAGAAGACATTTAAGCCATTGAACTTCGAGTTGCTAAACTCAAGGAAATGTTGGAAGAAGAGACCAGGCTCAGTCAAGAGTACCAGTCTCTGATTGAAGCTAAACAAGCCCAATTACTAAAGATTGAGGCAGAAAACACCAAGGAGCGAGAACTTCTTACTGAAAAGCTCAACTGAAGAAAGATATTGATGCCACTGCTGCAGAGTTGGACGCTCTGGTGACATTAGATACAGAGCATGATGCTAAGGATGCATCATAGGGGCTTCAAATTCCATCATCTTAGAAAGGCAGCGCCAAGAGTAAAGGCAAAATGGTTGCTGGCCTAGGTATTGATCAGAAAGATAACATCTACATGAGCAATGATGATGATGAGACACATGATATGGCTCCAGAAGATGATGCAATATTTCTTTCACATCATAAGTGTGAGTTTCTTACTCCACATATCTTCTCTTCACCGGCCATCACTATCTGAGACGGCAAATATTTGGGTAGAAGTGTTGTGTTTGTTGAATTGCAATCTGAGCTAGTAGAGCAGAATTCCCATGTCCTTACATCTGTTCCATCCGACCTCAAGCCAGTTGCTAAGCTCTTACTTCACAGAGCCACTAGCATTGCATTGTCTCAGAAAGACTTTGGCATGGTCCGAGATGAAGACTGCAATAATGCCAACAAGGCACTGGAGGAAGCTTACTATGCCACTCAGAAAGCCGAAGCCATCTTCCGTCAACTTTAAGAGCTAAATCAAAAGGAGGCGCTACTCCTAGAAGAGAATCAAGAGCTCAAAGTAGAAGTCCAGAAGTTAGTCCTGGTTCACAACAATCTGCAAACAAATTTTGAGTCACTCTCACACTCATACGCTCCATTGAGTCAGTCACTCATGACTATGGGGGAAGAGAATAATGCGGCCTAGAAAGGCAAAGGTAGGAAGAAAAAACAATTACCTCCGTCCACAAGTTAGGTTCCAGAAAGGACTTACCTTCTAAAGAACTCCCGACATCTGAACCCAGAGTTAGAACAAGATTGAGAAGCATGATTACTAGGGATTCCAAGGCCCTTATAATATCTGAAGAGAAACCTTTTGAACTGGAAGAGAAGGAAGAAGGAGATCTCATAGGTCAGGATTCGTGTAAGTCTCCTATACGCAATTTCAATGATGATGATGATGAGACTGACACAGTTGAGCATCCACTTCAGAAGAGAAGGAAAGTGGGTAGCCTCACTGAACCTCCTCTGGCTGTTAGACCAATAGCTGCCAACACTCCTTCTAGAAATACAAAGTCGATCCCAGGTGGATCTTCCAGCACTGTTCCCAAGAACACAGAACAACTGACACTGGAGAAAGGTCTAAATAGAAAAAGGCGAAGGGGTTTACAGTTTGGCAGAGTTCAAGAGAAAGAACACGAATAAAGGCCAACTGCAACCCAGATTGAGTATGTCAAAACAGATGACAACCAATTAGCCTACATGTGCATACATCTCCAGAATGGTTATTGGATTCTTGAGCTACAACACTTGCTTCTAAACAAGAAGTTTCTAGTACTAATTTACAATCAAATGATGGCATGGAGAACTAACAAGCCCTTATTGCTAAATTCCGCAAACACCAAGGCATGGCTTGACTTTGAAGTTCAGACTAGGACTGGGGCTATGAAAAAGCCACTTGATTTTACATGTCCTTATCCAAAGCCTGATGATATACACAAAGTCAGAAAGTTGGGTGGCACTCTCAGCAGACAGAATAGACTAGGAGTTGAATCTAATGAATCATTTTATATGATGAAGGATCAATACATGAATGTCATTGCTTACTTAGAAGAAATTTATAATTATCATGAGTTATCATTGCTGAAGTTTAACCATGTATGGGACTGGGACAAGTACTACTGGGTCAAGCTCTTTGTAGAAAAAAACAAAGACCCTGCCAAGACTTACAAGGACTGTTTTGGATTAGCCAGAAAAATAGAGCTCTCTGTCATAAGGCTTCTCTATGAATATGTTGAACACTGCAAGAAGGTTGATGACCAGATCAAATGATCCAGATATGGTGTTGAAGAACTTGTGGTTTTTGAATCAAAGTTATTTTCGAAGACTTGAAGACTAGTACTTTAGGATGTCTTACTTGGAGCTTGTACTCTCCTGTTGTCCTAATTTACTTAGTAATTTTGTAACACTTTGTTGATTGTTCTGTAATGTTCAATATTTGTAAAAGTTATCATTTGTTCTGTAATTATTCTATCTGATGATCATACTCCCAGATACCATTAATAGAAGATAACTTGTTAGCAAAAATCACATCTTGTGATTTGGTTGATGTTTACTTTCTGCACTTAATTAACTGATTGAGTATCATTTGAAATAATTTTGTGGTGGATTCTTTTCACTTCCATGTTTGTAATAGGACTTTGAAGATAGTCATGGTTGATTGATCAAGAAGGGGGAAATTTGTTAGGAATATCTATTAGTATATTTTATCAATCACCATATGACTTATTTTAGTATAGAAAGTTGACTAGTACTCTTAGTTCACTTGAACATTGTAAAAGAGGAAATCACTTAGTATGTTAGTCTAGTAAAACTGTAATAGGATTATTAGGTCTCTG
>JAYMSP010004858.1:0-15126 GCA_036897095.1 Plantago elongata
CACTTCAACTTGTTCTTAAAAGATCAAGGAAGGAAACTCATGGTGGAGCCTCTAGCTCAGCTTCACTGCCTCAGAAAGAAAAGGTTGCAGAGGATGCAATTCCAGAAAGGGCAGGTGAAGAAGTCACACACTTACAGGTTGATGAAGGATTGGTGAATGATGACAGATTGATGGAAGATGCTGACATTTCTTCCACAATCAAGTTGCCATCAAACTTCATGCCTCTGTGAAGGTTCCTCAAACTTCTGAAACGGGAATTCAGAAAGTTCAAGCAGAGGAATGATTTGTAGTACTAGAAACTTCCAGCCATGGAATGGAAGCTATTGTGCCTGAAGAATCACAGGTAACAAAAGTGGTTTGTATCTAACTTGTTAGACATTTTTAATGCTTAACTTGTTACTCATAAGCTTCGTTTGTTATAGGATTTCATGGAGACCACAAAGATGGGGGAAGACACTGCACCCACCACTCTGAATGGAGAAGAGGTTTCTTCAACCTCAAATGTACAAGAAACACAACCTAAAGAGCAGGTAATAAATTGTCTCTGAAAAGAAATAATTTTATACTTAGAAAAATTCTTGTATATATCTAACTCCAAGTGTCTCTGAACAGGCAATACCTAAGATGAAAGTAGAGGTGATGGAAACATCACAAGTCAAAGAGATTCCAGAGGTTATAAAGCCTTCTGAAGATATTGCTCCTGAGGCTTCTGTAGCGGAGGTATGTAAGATAGGACCATTGTCTTTCTGAATCTCTTGAACACCATTTCAAACTTCCTAATCAAACTTCTTCTTGGAATAGGTTTCTACTGAAGAAAAGGTAGATGAGGAAACTCCAAAAACCTCCGCAGCACCTATGGAGATAGACCAGGCGGTAATAGCGAAGTCTCCATAAAGGATGCAAGAAGTCGCTTAGGTTTCTGAAAGACAAGACTCTGAGCTTCCTATCTTGGAAGTAAGTGGATTCTCAGAATGTCTTATGTTTCACATCTTTCTATAATCAATCTCTAAGTTTGATTTTTGTTCTCAGGATCGAGAAGAAAGAATGGAACAAGAGGACTATGTCACTCCTCTGGAACCAGTATCTGAAGCACCAGTTGCTCAAGAAGAACAAGTAGATGAGCCTAGTGTTAACACACATGTATGCTCAGAAACTTAAACTTCTCTTAAGCTCAGACAACTGCAATTGGTTTGAATAAAACTAATTTGAAATCATTTCTTTCAGGCTCAAGATGTACCAGTTATCGATGTGGAAGCTCCACTCAATCTGAAGAAAGTCTTTCAGACAATCACCTTGAATCGACATGTAAAATGCTTCAAGCAATGGCAAAAGCTCAGAAAAGCTAATCTTACGGAGCTTGCCAAGGTGATCGACAATCCATAAAGGAGGGCGCGAGTTTTTGATCTGGAGAACTATATTCATGGTTCTTTCCCAGAGTTCTCCTTTCAACAAATGATGGATGAAGACTATAAATACTCTCTTGGAGAGAAGCTGATGAACGTCTTCAATGAAGCTGATGAAGTGACCAAGCGGGAAATGGCTTTGAATCCAGTACTGCCCCAGACGCTCAAAGTATACCCTTATGAGTAGGAGGAAGTTAAATGGCAGCGAATCACCTTTCCTGAAATTATTAACTTGATGTCCGATGAAGAGGAAGAACATGATGAAAACGAAGTTGAAGACTCCTCTGAGGAACGTTGAGAAAGAGGTGAAGGTGATGACAGTGATCACCCATATAATAATGATGATGGTCCACCAGGGACAGTTTGAATGGGACAAGGAGAAACCAGACAGGATACTCCAACTGCTGGATTTTATACTCAGTGGTATCCACCTACATCAAATCAATCACCACCTCCAGCACAACTAGATGATCAATCCCAACAGGATCAACAACAAGAACAACAAGCCGATCCCTCTGAAGATCTGAAGGCTGTTGAAGATAGAGTCTCAAGACTCAAAAAGCTGTTGGAAGATGAGACCAAGCTCAGTCAGGAGTAACAATCACTGATTGAAGCCAAAGAAGCCCAATTACTGAAGATTGAGGCAGAAAATGTCAAGGAGAGAGCACTTCTTGAAGAAAAGCTCAAATTGAAGAAAGATATCGAAGTCACGGCTGCAGAGTTGGACACTGTGGTGACTGATGATAATGAGCAAGATGCTAAGGTTGCATCAGATAGACCTTCCGAGTCATACTCTTAGAAAGTCAGCATCAAAGGAAAAGAGAAAGTAGATGTTGAGCTTGCTCACAATGATCCAATTATGCTGAGCACTGACGATTATGAAGAAACACAAGATTTGTCACCAGAAGAGGATGAACTGAATGTATCTCATCTGAAGAGATCACTTCTAGCTCCACATATCTTCTCTTCTCCATTTGTAACTTCCAGAGATGAAAAATTCCTCGGAAGAAGTACAGTGTTTCAAACACTCAGAAATGAACTCGTTGCTGAAGACTCTCATGTACTTGATTCCGTACCAAATGACCTCAATCCAGTTGTTAAGCTCCTACTGCATAGAGCCACTAGCATAACTTTGTCCCAAAAAGACTTAGGCATGGTTAGGGATGAAAACTGCAACAATGTCAACAGAGCACTTGATGAAGCACAATATGCTATTTTGAAGGCTGAGCCTATCTTGCGTCTAGTAGAAGAGCTAAACCCAAAGGAGCAGTTACTCCTTAAAGAGAATCAAGAGCTCATAATGGATTCAGAAGCGAGTCAGGTGCAAAACAACTTACAACAGAACTTTGAGTCTCTCTCTCACTCTTATGTAAGTTTGAGTCAGTCACTCATTACTATGGGGGAAGAAAAAGAGAAACCTACCCAGAAAGGCAGAGGAAGGAAGAGAAAATAAGTCCCTTCCACAAGTCAAGTTCCAGAGCAGGACATGCCTTCTGAAGAACCAAGAAAAAGGCTAAGAAGCATGATAACTAGGGGTTCCAAGGCCGTTGATATATCTGAATGAATTAAGCCTTCTGAAGAAGAAAAGGAAGAAGGATAAATCAAAGACATAGAAGAGCATCCACTTCATAGAAAGAGAAGAAGAGTGGAAAGCCTTTCTGAAGCTCCTCTGGCTGAAAGTAGAAGAACTCCTTCTGGAATAACCAAGTCTACTCAAGGTGGGACTTCCAGCAATAACCCCAGAAAGCAAGTAGAACAGGAGAAAGGTCTGAATAGAATAATGCGTAGGAACATGAAATTTGGCAGAGTTCAAGAAGAAGAACAAGAAGAAAGGCCAGTTGCTACTCAGATTGAGTATGTCAAGACTAATGACAACCAATCATTCTACAGGTGCATACATCTCCAGAATGGATACTGGATTCTTGAGCTACAACATTTACTAGTAAACAAGAAGACATTGCATATTGTGAAGAAATTTACAAGTATTATGAGTTAACTTTGTTGAAGATCAATCATGCTTGGGTGTGGGGAAAGTACAAAGAAATTTGTGATTTAGCCAGAAAGACGAGCTCTATGTCAGAAGGTTACTTTATAAATATGTTGAAGATTGCAGGAAAGTTGATCCCAATTGATTGAAGATGTTGAAGAACTTAAGGTTTCTGAACTTAAGTTATTTTTGAAGATTTGGAGACTAGTTCATTAGTATGTTACTTGGAGCTTGGACTCTCCTGTTGTCCTAATTTACTTAGTATTTTGTAATGTTGCAGATTGTATTTATTTGTAATACATATGTAAAATTTATCTTATAAGTTGTAATGTCTTTCTGTAGATCATACTCTCAGAAATCATATATAAGAAGATAACTTGTCAGCAAAGATCACTTCTTGTGATTTGGTTGATGTTTACTCTGCACTTAATTTATCTGATTGAATGTCTTTTGAAATGATTAAGTGTGGATTGTTTTTGCTTTCCTATTTGTAATAGGACTTTAAGATAGTCATGGGTGACTGATCAAAAAGGGGGAAATTTGTTAGTAATATCTTACATTGTTTTATATCAATCCCCATGTAACTTATCTTTAGTACAGAATGTGACTAGTACTCTCGGTTCACTTGAACATTGTAAAGAGGAAATCACTTAGTATGTTAGTCTAGTTAAACTTGTATAGGATTGTTTAGGTCTCTGAATGTATTTTTATGTTTCGAAGAAGGCCATGAAGAAGGATACAAGCAATGGAGTTTAATCGAAGATTTGAAAACTGAAGATTGCACGAGTTTAATGAAGACATAAAGGATTAGTCTCCTCAGAAAGAGTATGTTCAGAAAGCAACTTAATGATACATTTGGCACATTACACCTCTCTGAAGATATGTCATAATTGAGTCAAGGAGCATACTAGCTTTCAGAAAGGAACATGTGTCCGTTGAGACTACAGGACAAAGAAATAGTACATTGTATTAATTACACCGACTGAAAAGTCGCTCCAGAAAGCCCTCTCTGAAAAACGAGATAGTGACTTCTGAGTACATGTTTCGAGATATCAACGGATTGAATTTTTAGAAGCTCTAACGGATACTATTCGAACGACTCTCAAATTCATCTATAAATATCAATACTTAGAAGCTGAGAAAAACACCATACGAACTACGCTCATACTTTCATATCAAGCAAAGTATTCTCTCAAGCTTTCATACTACAATTCTCCAAGCTTATAGTTGCGACCAAATCACTCGAAGAATTACTAGTAGTTCTAAGTGTCCTGAACCTCAACAAGAGTTTGATTATCTTTGAAAGAGTTGAACATGCAGATACCCTTTCTGAAGTTCATTCTCCAGAACAACTATCAACATTTAGGTCAGAAAGGAGATATCTACCATATACTGAACAAGTATATTAAGTAGTGTAATCTTTCCAACTCTCTGGATAAATAGCTGAAAAGTTATTTAAAGAGAAGCCTGACAATCAATCATATAACCAACACCATCAAGGCGTGGAGTACAAGAAGTACTTGGTTTGGGAAATAAGGAAAAGCTCCAAGGTTATCTTGAGTACATGAAGTACTTGGCTTTAGAAGCTAGGGAATAATTCAGAGGGAACATCTGGTTGGGAACCATTTGTTTGTAAGGATCTTAGAATAGGATATATTGTAAGGAGAACTCAATTATCTGTTCTAGTGAATTCTAGGTCTCAGAAAGGCCGAAGTGGACTAGTTGGAGGATTACGTCACCTCCAGAAACCACTATAAGTTGATGTGTTATTTACTTATTGCATTTCCATCTAGCAACACACACACACACACACACACACACTATTACTACAAAACACATTAACATTTATCTATCGCTTGAAGTATTCCGCTCTCTGAATCTAAGTATCAGAAACCCCCAAGGTTAATGAGAAAGACTGTTTATCAATGAAAGTTTGTAAAGACTATTCACCCACTCCGTAGTCTTTACCTTTGCTGTTATCTGGACCAACATAAAATAAGGTAGAAATCGAAGATAATTATTTTGTGGAAATAAAATTTAGTTGAAATTTTACTTTAGAAGATAATGTATTGGAGGGGAAGCGTATTATCAACAGAGTTGTACTTTGTTGTCTCCAAACTCTATCATGAACACTAGACATGTACGTGAGTGAGTATTGTATGGGAGGTTATTTCCCAAAATTACAACCAACCCACCTACGGTGGGTTGTACTAATCTCTGACATGACGGGTATATTTATTCTAAAATCTCCACGGGCAGGTTCACATTTAAGTCTGTTTGGTGGCGGACGGCCGGTGTTTAAGTGGAGATGAGTAAACGGTGGTTGAGATGAGGTGGAGTGGATGCATGAAATGGGTAATAGGTGAGAGATATGGTGTGAAAATTATTTGACCTAACTATCAGAATAGTAAAAAGATGTACTACTTAATTGAGGAAGAGGGAGACGGAGAGGGAGAGAAAGAGAAAGAGAGAGATGCTCCAAAATGAATGGGATATATAAATTTGAAATTGGTATGGAGGGAATATATATTAGCTCAATCCTAAAATTTTAGTAAGATATATATTACATTCAAGCAAACTATGATTGTAGGCGATCTCCATGGAAGTCGAGGTTGATCAATCTCGGACTTACACGTTACTCTTAATGTTGGTCACATAGTTTTGTGTCATAAATAGGTGATAAACGGGTACAATATGGGCCTAAATCTTCAATACTTTTAGTTTTTTTTCTTTTCATTTTGCCAGTTTTTTTCTGACGATTCCTACCCAAAAGATCCATGAAAAGTTAAAGGACCAGATGGATTTTGGTAGCGTCACAGACAATATAGAGTATCATCCAAGAACCATAATACTAAGGTGAATTTGATATATATAATCAATATTGGGCAACAAGTTATCATAATAGAAATGATAATAAGTTCATCCAAGAAAAAAAGTCCCGCTTGATTTCAATAGGAGACGGTTGCCTACATAGTTCTCCTCTAATATATATGACAATAAACAAAAACAATGGACATTTATCTCTCACTACATCTCTTCACCCTTCTTATATTTTAAACGAGTCTATCAAATCAAAAGTGAACTCGCCAATACTCGTCGGCGCATGTGAAAAAATATGTTTGTGAAATGATAATATCTTTTTCCTGGGGAAAGGAAGAGGGGGATTGGTGAATTTTTATTTATGGGGTAGGTTTTTGGTCACCCCACTCAATTGAGTGTGTCATGTATTTTTTTCAATTTGTTTTAGGTTAGAGAAAATCTTTTTTCTAAACAAATTCACGGATACGACCGAACACATTATAAGAACCTTTTAAATATTTAATATGTTAATTTTCAACACGTCCGGTCGGGGTGGAATAACCTTATCCATCCACAATTACTAACATTTTATTCTCCCTATAGTTGGTAATACAAGAAAACTCAAAATATTAATCTTACGATCCCCATTAATTATCGACGGGTCATTTACTAGTTGATAATAAAAATAATGTACATTAATTACCACTAGAATTCTTGTAGGTAATGTTTTGACTACCTTAAAATCATTGTATTATAGAATGGGTGAAAATAAAGAGGTTCGATATCTAAACCCTCAAAAGTTGAGGGTAGAATGTGCAATTGCAAACATGAGGCTAAGTGTGAGAACTGTTGGCTGTTGCTACTCTTTTGCGCGTATAATACTAGTCCACCATTAGAAGAGGATGTGGTTGTTTTCTTTACGTCTTTTGTTGAACACCACCATTAGAAATAGCTTCCTTCATCCACTTAACCATCTCTAGACTTGTTCTTTCAAAGAGTCAACTCAATCACGCTACAAGGATCATTATTTTTCTCCCGACAAATCATTATACACACTGTATACCACTACAATTACATAGCAGATATATCAATCAAACAAGACAAAAGTTTCCAGAAATAGAAAGAAATGGAGAGAAATGTAAAGTTGATTTGCTCTGTGGTGACTATTTTGGGCATTATTTGTGCTATTACTGGCTTTGCTGCTGAGGGTTCTAGAGTCAAGGTACTTTCTCTACTTTATTTTCGTTTCAATCTTTAATTACCCATGATTCTTGTTGTTAGGGAATTAATTGATATGAACCCAATAAAAGTGTATCAACATATTTGTGACACTTGTAATCATCTTTCTACTCTTTAGAATATGGCTCTGCAAAATTCGCTGGTCACCTAGCTTGTTTCAAAAAACTCATGGAGCTGAAATGGCTAACTGGTCTATATCTCTTTTGTTTGGATTGGATAATTTGTCGTAATTGATGAAGTGATTGTGCAGCATGTAACTCCGATAAGGTCGACTTGTTCGTATTCAAGAAGTGCTGCATATGGACTTGGAATAACAGCAGCAATAGCCCTCATGCTTGCTCAAATAACAATCAGTGCTGCGAGTAGATGCACTTGTTGCTGCTCCCAAGGACCTCATAGATCATCTTCTTGTTGGACTTGTGCAATGGTCTTATTTGTTATATCTTGGTACAATTCCATCCTATTCTACTATTTTTATGTATCATCAATCTTTCCATTCACCTTCACTATATATGTCTATGTATGTGGCCTGCGAATCCGGGCGGAAGATTCAATAAAGTATGAAAAATGTTGATAAAGTAGAAAAATACGTGATATAATGAATTAAGAGTGGATAAAGTAGAAGATAGATTTTACGAGATGAAAAATTGATATAGATTTTGCATATAAGGCATGAGAAATTGATTTTGGAACGTCTCAAAATAGAATGCAAAAAGTTGAAATCGGGGCGGTGGGAGGGAGTAGATAGCTTGTGAGATGATTCTGAACTCAACAAGGACTTTTAACTCATGTTTCTGCTTCACTGGTTTGAAATCTTGGTCAAACATTTCTCATTGGTTATCTTTTCTGCAATACATTTTGTATATAAAGTCTTTGAGAGGATGATTGTACTTAATTTCTGTAAAACTTCTGGGTGGGTCATTTAAGCACCAAACAAGATTTATGGCTTCCGCAATACATGCATTGAGTATATAAAGTTTTTTGAAAGGATGATTTTACTTAATTTGTGTAAAACTTATTTTCCTTTGGTCATATAAACAACAAGCTGGGTGGGTCATTTAAGCACCAAACAAAGTTTTATGGCTACTTATGTAAAACTATTTTATATGAGAATAATACACAAATGATTGTTTCTAATTATGTCAAGTTATTCCTGGTGCCACATTATACAGGTTTGTGTCAATTTTCGCGTTCCTTGTGCTTCTAGGAGCTGCTGTCCTGAATGACAGCTATACATATGTCGTAGACAACAATACATACTTCCAGCGGTGTCTTGTGGTCGGGCCAGGTCTTTTTGCTGGAATGACTATATTGGGCATAATAAGTATCGCAATGGGACTCACTTATTACATCATCTTGAGTTCAGCAAGTAAAGCCATTCCTAATAGTCAGGTTGGTGTCGCGATGGGACAGCCTCAATTTCCTCCTAGAGAGGGTGCGCAAGATGCTGCTTTTGTCCACGAGGACACTTACGCCAGGAGGCAACTCGTGTAACTGGTACCATGCCTGTTGCTCGAGTCTTGAACACTGATGTAGAACTGCATGTTTTCCAGTAAACATTCTGTTGATAGTATTTGTTTCTGAGTTGGTATAGAGTTTTCATTTGAATTGGATCTATACATGTATTTGCCTCAGTTTAGGGAGGGGTTAAAAGTATATTTGAATGAAAATATCTAAAATTGTCCTACTTTGGAAAGAGACATGGCAAATTGAAACATTGTTGTTTTTCAACACTTGCTTGAAAATATCTAAGGTCTATTCGTTTGTTTAACTTGGGTGGAGATTTCAAACATCATTCTGTACTCAATCATTTATTAATGGTTTCATTTCATCTACTCCAAATAAGTCCTTGAAAACTCAGCCGGAATCAGGTTTCGGGAAATTATTACATAAATCAGGTATATAATTCATTCTATTAGATAAGATGTAAAAGTACTCGCAGAGGTAAACAAAAATGGACAAATTTATAAAAAAAAAATCGCACGAGGGATGCTATTTAATTGAATATAGTTTACATAAACAAGCTTTTTCAACAATTTACAATATGAACAGGAAAAGATAGTTCGTCCAGCAAATGACAACAGGTTATTTACTTCTGCAAAGTCAGTTCAGATTGTCAAGTTTCTTTACATAAAGATTCAAAGAATGTGCTGCTTATATATAGTTAATGTTAGCTTAGATGTCGCACAATTCACAATTCACTTTGGCATGCAAGTTATCGAATCTGGTTCAAATGTGCAAACGGCTCTGTGGCTACCGCCTTAGTAGCAGGCTTAGTATCTTTGGGTGTCCCAAAAACATTCCAGAATCTCAGTGTTTCATCTCCTGCTGCAGAAGCTACTGTATATCCATCGGGGCTCTGAAAACACAACAAATAATAATGTCAGGGATAGTCAATTTCAAACAAATACAACGCAATGTTCACTTGATGCTTGCTATTGTCTGTACCTGGGTCATGAACAGAACTCTAGATGTATGACCAAACAGCTCAGCTAGCTTCAACATTGAAGGGTATTTCCACAGAGTGAGCTGATTGTCAGTGAAACCATGACCACTGAGAAGTTCGCGTTCGTGCTGGTTCCACAGAAGTGAACAGACCTGTGAACCAGTGTTCACAGAGTTCAAGTTTGCACCAGTGTGTGTGTTCCAAAGTTTTATGCAGTCGTCACCAACACCTCCACCAGAGGCCAACAAATTGGCCTGGAAAGGACACCAAGCAAGTGCTTTTACAGCAGCTCTATGGTCCTCGAACCTGTGAAGCCATCGAGTGTTTGAAGAAGCCGCAGATCTGTCCCATATGTGGAGAAGATTGTCATTCCCACCACTTGCTAGCTGTTGGCCAGAGGTGGACCATTTAAGCCCACAAACTTCTTGATGATGTCCCGTACAAGTTTTAACAATGTGAGCTCTTACTCTAACGTCATTATTGAATATCAGGCCATCCATTCCTCCAGTAGTCAAGATGTGATTATTCCAGTCCAATGCACCAACACGCAAGCTGTGGCCACCCTTCAAGGTTCTAAGCTGCAGAGCAGTAATAGTTGTCAGTACATTTGCTTCTGAGGTATTTCTTTTAATAGGCTTCTAGAATGTATTAGTTTCAGCGATCTCAAAGCCAAAAAAACATCCATAAAACTGAAAGAGGACGACAAATAACAGCGACAACAGATATTAAAGACACTCACTTTTTTATTAACAGTCGAATCCCACAGCTGAACATCAGAGTTGTTAAGGCCAAGGGCAATGTGCTTTCCATCAGGAGCCCATTTAACACTGGTTACCGGACCACACACCTCATCAACAGTAACAAGTTCCGAGGTACTTCCATCAGAAGCATCCCACAAATATACTGTGCTTCCAAGAGCAATTGAAATGACATTGCTGCTTCCCCAATCTAATAAGTTCACATAGAAATCATCCACAAGATCAGGTGCATCAAGCGTCCTCTCAGATTTCTGCATATGGTCAATTAAATCAACAATTCATGCCAAAATGGAACACATACTTGCACATAAATCAAGATTATCACAGCACCGACCTGAGGAATGTGCCGGCGGGGCTTAGCCGGTTTGACCTGATGAGCAGTCGATGAAATATAATCACTTGGAAAAGCCTTCACAGGAGTAGGTGGCTTATTCTTGAAGGCCAGAATCCTCCTACTGCTATCGATGTTGAACGCTTCAGCAAGCCGCTTCCTGTATACCTGACTGGATGGAGAAGAGATAGTTGATGTATTTTCCTTACCGTTATCACGTGCTGTCAGCATAGTGTTTGCATAATCAAAATCCATTGCTGATCTATTTGGGATGAAGCGGTCCAGCTGTGGCAAACAAAAAAAAAAAGCAGCAATGTATAAGATATGAAAACCGGCTTGTGCACCAATTAACAAGAACATTAAGTTAACACATACACAATAATCCACAATTCCACATTATAACCAGAAAAATCTGACTTTATAACAAACATCCCAATATCTAGAACCTTATAACTACGATATCAAATTCTACAGCCAACTTTTCCCGGTTAACTATTATTCTGTTTCTGTCCATAACTACTAGGAACGAATCGATCGTATTCTCCGAAACCAAATTAGGGGTGTGAAAGTTATCTAAATTTATAACATTGTTGCTCAACAAAAAACATGATCAACATTACAATGAATCCAAATTGTCCAAAAACAACAACGATTAACAAAATTGAACTCCACACGAACAAAATTCTTTACATAGAGACTAAAGAAACACGATTTTCATACGCGACAGATAACCTAAAACGAATATGTTTTAAAAAAAGGGGATGAAATCGTACATTTTCCTTGAAACGTTTACGAGTATGAAAGTCTTCTTGTAGCGGAAATCTGGAGCGAGACTTGGAGGAGGATGCAGAGGAGTTGATTCTACCTGTAACCATCACGTTAGCAGAAAAACGAAAAACCCGAAAACAGAAGAAATACAGCAATATATATTAACAGTAACGGAAGAAAAAAAGCCTGCAAAACAGAGGATGGTTAAGGAAGAATCAGAATTGCAGTAAAGAGAACAGAATCAAATCGATAATGCTACACTTGATCGCGTAAATCAGGAGTGCCAGTGAGTGAGTGAGAGCGTGCTTGAAGGGAAAGAATGAGATGAAAAGATTTGATGAAATGAATTGAGTGATTTGGGGTTTTAGTAACGTTTAATTAACAAGGACGACGCTTGAAAGTCGGTTGGGTTGTAATTTGGTAAGTTCGCGTTACGATCCATGTAGGTTAATTGGGCTTGGTCAGCTTAATGGGTTAAATTGTTTAGATTTTAAATTACAGATTACTCCCCGGCCCCAAGTCAACCTTTTCTCTGCATATATGCTAAAAAAAGTCAAAAGTCAAAACTCGGCTTGGTTTTAACTTTCTTCAAAGTCACCATTCACCTCTGTCCCCCAGTGAACGTAATCTACCATGTTCATAAAATAGCATATCAACTACCCCATTTGCAAGTTGTGCAGTATCCATGGTGTTAACGAGGCTGATTGGCCAGGCATTTAAATGTCCCCATTTGACTCGATAAACAGTGATTTGGCCTAAAATACTTCAAATACCCCCATTTCACTTTCATTTCAAACACAATTTCACCAAAATCCCCATTCAAATGTCATACCAATCAGCCCCAAAGTCATCTTAAGCTCCCTGGGTCGTACTGGAAACGAATTACGGCCCTCAGATGGTCGTCATAACCTCTTAGTCGTAAGGTCTTAAACTAAAGTCATAAGTTGGATGTCCTAACTTCTCCGTCTAATGCGGTGGACTAGTCCTGGAGTCTTTAGGCCATGGACTATATATAGTCCCAAGCAGGACGTCCTAACTTTTGCGTTCTAAATATGTAGACTTCAATTTTAAGGTCTTAGACTAAAGTCATAAGTTGGACGTCCTAACTTCTTTGTCCAATGCGGTGGACTAGTGCTGGAGTCCTTAGGCCATTGACTATATATAGTTCTGAGCGGGACGTCCTAACTTTTGCATCCTAAATATATAGACTTTGATCCTAACATCAAATCCATTCAGGGTGATGAAATGCCTATAATGTTCTAAAAGGTTCAAAAGAGGACAGGGTCTAAGTCAACATAATGGGTCACGGGCCTAATAAGGCATTGGTAGTGCGATCTTGAACGTACAATTTGGACGACTTTGTGAGTTCTCCCATTCTCAAGGAAATTCTATAAATATGGGACATACCCATAAACAAGGTAAGTCTTCTTTACATGCACATACTAAACTACTATACTTTTGTTTAAATGATAAAGGTGACTCGAACTTCCAACTTATTACCAAACTACTATACTTTTAATTTTCTAAAGTAAAGTTTTTGTCCGGTTTGACGGTTAGTAAATCGGGTCTACCATTCTAACCTAACACCCCCACCCCCTCCCATTTAGCAGGTCCTAATTTCAAAGTATGAAGGATCAAAAGTACTTTTACTTGATAGATTACAACGCTCTTAATTAATCGAAAATAAAAACTTATATAAATTATGAAATCACCCTAAAATTTAGAAAATTTAAAAATATATTACCTTCATAAACAACAGAACACAATTAACGCAATAAATATGTAGATTGTTTTCAACCACATGGTCTATCAACTTACTAAAAATGGAGATTATTTTCAACCACATGGTTTATCAACTTACTCATAGACCCAATCTACGAAAGAATTTTTCCCTAAAAACCCTCGTATGATAACATCATTGACATGGCGTAAATTTAGGCAATTCTACGTTTTCAAAAGTAATGGTGACATACTTCCGGTAACATTCAGAAAGTATATTTTATATTTATAACATATATGAATATATGCTTATGTGTTCTCTTGAACTTAAAATTACTTCAGTTCAGTTCAGTTCAGTTAAATTCAGTTCATTTCAATTCAGTTAAATTCAGTTCACTTCAATTCAGTTTAGCTCGGATTAGTTATAATTTATACCTTACTTCAGTTCAGTTCAATAAATTTCAGTTGAAGAGAACACAACCTAATATTATAAACATCTATTTTGTGATGTTTATTATAAATATCTATTTTGTGATTAGTTATGTCGAGTCGAATTAGAAATTTAAACGCCGAGCGTATTCGCCGTAAATTGCTAATTAATATTATATTAATAAAATAATAATAAAAATAATAACATAAAAATTATTTATTTTAATTTTTTATGGCTTGAGTTCGAATCAAATAGTGCCCGAGAATCGATTTCGTATTTTTTCGGATTTTATTTACGAGCCGTTTGGAAGCCAGAATGGGCCAGGAGTATATAGTAGTCAATTAACTACAGTTAAACCCATCGTCCCCAATTCAACCGTGCCAATTCACCATGCCCTCGTGCCAAGCCGCCAGCTCGCCACTCCACCTCCCAATCCGGCCAATCCGCGCCCACCGGCCATGGCGGCGGCGCCGTAGGCCCCATTGCGCGTGGGAGAAGCAGTGAAACGCGGGTGATGAAGGACGCGTAGAGACGCGTGGAGGGCAGAGAAACCACCATGGCTGGGTGGCGGTACACGTGGCCGTTGCTCCGGCCACCTGGTCTGTGCACCCTCGGCCTATAAATACCGTTGATCTCCCCTTGGCTCCTCACTCCACACCTCATGTTCTCTTCTCGTTCTCTTCTTCTCAAACCACCACTGCTCCTCCACTTCGCCGCCTTGCTCCGCCCCGCGCCACCACTGTCCGGCCACCGCACCACCATCAACCGCCGCCCCTCAATTGCCGAAATTAGCGTCGTTTACTCGACCAAATTATTCCGGTAAGTATCCCGTTAATTTTTCGATATTATTCGAATACGAACGGGAACCTAAGTCGAAATTATTCGCAGCCTCGTGCCGCCCGTCACCACCACCTCGACTGCCGACCTCGCTCGCTTTCCCGCACGCTCGCATGCTGCTCGGTTAGTATCGCCTTTTTCTCGTTTATTGTCATATTTTGGGAAATTTAATTATATCGTTATACTGTTTAAATTATTGCATAGAGTAATACTGTGACTGAGTTGGATATAGTGTCGACTGGCCGTCGACTATAGGATGGTTGTCGCAGGTTGTAGACTGTTTGTTGAGTCTAAGTTATATTGTATACTGTTGGGTTGCGTGTAGACGTCAACTGTAAGGCCCCGGTCTGGTCCGGACGTCAAGGATTGCGCCGAACATCCAAATACATAGATATATTAAATATTTCAG
>JAYMSP010004859.1:0-15118 GCA_036897095.1 Plantago elongata
CCCGGAAATTGGAGGTCCTATGTAGTCTAGCGCCCCGCGCACACTTTTGACTCCTCAGTTAAAATTTAGGGGGTCTCTCCGAACTTTTCAAATATAAGAGGACTTTTACGAGACTTAGTATTCCTTCCAACGCTTCACTTTGGATATAGAGTATATTGGTCATTGGTTAATGTTTTTAAGGTGGTTCTAAGCTAACACTTTTAATTCAAGCCTCCTGCCTTTGGAATATCTAGAGATCCATTACATCTTTAGATTTATATTGGAATATGAGGCGCGCACTTTCCTTCGATTACGGAAAAAAATGTTGAAGAAGGATGAAATTGAATGACCACCTAAGTTCCTTGTCCAACCAGCTTTAAAAGGCTCAAAAAAAGGTGGGATGGTGGACTTTTTGCTGGAAACGAAATTGGGTGAGTTTAGGGAAAAAGAGAAGAGATAAGAGAAGCGGAAAGGAAATGATAGAGAGAAGAGGGGCTCTTTGCCCGTTTTCTATTTGATTTTAGCGACGGATAATATAAACGTTTTTATTTTTCAGTTTTCTAATCTTTTTAAAGAAAATTTTATTTTGCACTATAAATTTTTATGCTTTTTTGAGTTTGCACTGTAACCTTTTTTTGCTGCACTCGACACTAAAACTTTTCAAAAATATTTCATCGTCACACAAAGGTAGGTTATACATTAGCCTAGCATTTCTACTAGTTAAGATGCGACCTTTTTTTTTCTTCTTGGATATTTCATACTGTTCAATGTGACATTTCCTATAAACATGATTGAAATACAACAATACATGACTAATATTTAAATAATAAGGCATGAAAACATGTACTTATGCAAGTTCAAACCTTAAAGTAGACTTCAATCTCATTACTGTCTTCTATAAATAATTCTATTGAAGAAATTAATAGTAAAAGCACATAATAATGAAGGGAGAATATACTGACATTAACCAACCTTTGTCGAAAGTCAAAGTTTGTAGAAAAGTTTTAGTGTAATTTAATGTAACTTCAAATATGACAAAAAGGTTATAGTTTAATATAAAATTTCGTCTTTTTTTATTCCGTCTTATGTCATAAATATGTACCAACTACTTGTAATGACTTGGGATGAAAGGTGCAAACATTAACTTTCGGCCCTTCCCATGGTGCTTCATGATCATTCCCATCTTAGGGTTTGATATGTGTATCTGATGCTAGGATTAGTATGTTTTTTTACATGCTTCATCTGGAGCTTGATACAATTTAATGTTGATAAACTAATTGAATTAGTGGTTATAGCTAGTCCATCATACTTATAGTGATATATTCTAAATTTTCAATATTTTACACACTTTGAGATAAGAAAAATAATATTATGTAGCATAAAAAGTCTATTGTTGTTATCGTCCGATGTTACTCTTAGCCACCAAGGGTGCCAACAAGTCAACAACCATTCTTTTATACACTGATTTTTTTAATAATTTTCTGACTTTCCTTTTTAGTTATATTAAAAACTTATTAAACTAAAAATGATTTTTTTTTTACTCCACTAACTAATCGTTTATTATTTCTCTTTTCTACTTTATTTAATCTTCTCTTACTTTATTACCCACTTACAACTTTATCAATATAATACTCACTATAAATTATTTATTTATTATAATTCCTTGCATGAAGAGAAATTAGGGGTTAGGAAGGGTTATTCTACCGGCGGGAGTATATTTTTTTAGATGTTTATATATACTATTGTATTATAGGTACTTGATGTATGGTTATTCACCTGTTGGGTTGGGTTTGTAGTGGGTGAGAATAAGAAAACTTTTATGATGGCAGATTCTACACGTTCTTTTTTCTATCCAATGTATACTAGGGTTTCAGAGAGGCGACTATTTGAAAATGGACAAACATTCTCCATGCAAGCAGTGATTAATCTATGTGCACTTTAGTCAAACTGTTAAATTTCATTCCATCATCACAAAAGGGCCAACAGAGGAAGTGTATGTTCCTTATGAAAGCATGTATATTATTCGACATTGTCACAATAATTTTATTTGTGATTTTGTCTAACTGATTACCGTCCCCATCTGGTAGGTAGCTACTTTATTTGATGAAAAGCTATGAAGTATTTGTCCTCGTGCTATGCTCTGAAAACTATATTAAATCGAAAGCAATGGCGTGTAGTGTAACCATTTTGCTTATACCTTTGTTATCATTAATGGAGCATGACCATCGATTATATGATACCCAATGAAGAACAAAATCCGGAATACGCACTTAGAGAACCTACTGCACTTTTGCGTCTAATCTGAGTGTCGCCGGAATACCTCAAAACAACACTCTAACTTTAAAACCATTACAATGTTAAATGGCAATATAAATGATCACGTAAAATTCAAAGTTAACCATATTGAAACTATATTTGACCGGTCTGGTGTGACGTGTACTGGCAACAACTACTTCGTAATAAATGCTCTCAGACATGCGATCTAGTTCATTTTATTTGCCCGCCGAAAGTAGTGATCAGAGATAAATTGCACATTTATGACTAACCTAAAACTATTGGTATTATAGTTTACTATAAGGATCATAACAAACATGCCACTTGTTGGGTCATCAAAATATCACATGTGAAGCTAGATGTAATTAATGTCAGAGACGGATTCAAAATTCATAGGTAAAATTGTAAACTCAAAATATATTTATCTCCATATATCAAAAATATATTTTCATACATCACATGCATCATAAAATATACTTTCGAAAATTTACATACTTAATTCCCTTTGAATAAAATATATCATATCAAATCCCATAACGTAGTATAGTAATCAAAAGTTATTTATAAATCGCATAATTATAAATATACTTTTTATATATAAATATTTTATAATAATCATAACTTATTTAATAGTTTTTCTTTTCTCGGTCCAATGTAAACCGGGGTTACAGAGAGGCGACAATTTGAACTGGACAAACATTCCCCATACAAACAGTTGTTAATCTATGTAAACTTTAGTCAAACTGTTAAAGTTCATTCAATCATATCATAAAAGGGCCAGTTGAGGAAGATATGTTCCTTATGAAAGCCTTTGTATCATCCGACATTGTCACAGTAATTTTATGTGTCGTGATTTTGTCTAAGTAATAGTAAAGCCTCTTGGTTTTTACAGGTCCTATGTGAATATTTTGTGAGGTAGCTACTTTATTTGATGAAAATCTCAAGTTAAACCATCACCCTTATGAATATTAGATAGATGTGACATTAGGATAAATAACTTAGTTTATATTGATTTCGATAGTGAACACCAATTAACATCAAGCATGAAGAATTTTACAATTAACGTAGTTATGTATGCTATAATTTTATAACTATATCATTACTAAATATATAATTTACTTTATTATTTATCAGTTGTGGAATGATCTTACTCATTTCTCTTCTCTCACACCTTGACAATTACAATTATAGATAATAAGTTTACAATTCAAAAGCTTGTTCTAATAAGAAGAACGTGAGTGATAAACTAGAATATTAGTTATTGTATACATCTAAGTATAGCAAGGATCCTTCCTACTTGTATTGCATGTATAAATAGAGCATCTATTGATGAATATAATCATGTATTATTATTCTATCGTCTGGCATGGTATCAAGTTAGATTCTAATATATTTTCTTTTCTTCCCAACCTCACGTCAGAAATAGTCTGCGATGGACACTGCCTCTTTGCAATTGTCATCCCTTCACCTCTATTTTCTCACCCTGCGCTCGCCCACACAGTGGCGGGTTTAGGAATTTTTTTAAACATGGGGTAAATATTTTTTTTAGAACTCATGTATCGATAAAAAATTAATAGCAAAATTAAAATCATAACATATTATACTAAAAAAAAATTTCAATAGCATATCTTAAGATACACTGTCAATGAAATATATATAACCAATTAACCACTGACATCTAGTCTCAACAAAAGTTACAAGCAACAACTACTACATGAGTTGCGTTCTACAATTCTTCATCGTATAGAATCCATCAATGATCAAATCTTCGTTAATGCTTTTAGCTAACTCATTACAATTTTAATGTTCTTGATACATAAACAAGATCAAGATAGCATAAATCACATTACAACACCACTTGGTTGTTTCATATCACTAACAACACCAGTCACATGTTGGTTCTCTTAGCAATAAAATAAAAACTAACAACACAAGTCACCAATTGGTTGCCTTTAGCAATAAAATAAAAATTAAAACATCAGTTGGTTTTCTCCTAGCAATAAAATAAATAACAAGTGAAAGAAGAGTCAAATTGATCTGTAATTCGTTTATGAAACGTGAAAGTGAAAAACTATTCAAAATTATCTTATTATTATTTATTATTTTATTTATTTTTGGGATGGACATGGGCAAGGTTAGCTAAAGATGATTCTGACATTATTAGTATTTGTGCTTGTGACATTATTAGTATTTATTATTATTAGTAAGTAATTAAATAAAAAGGATATAGTCAATTAAAATGAAATTTTAACAATCTACATAATGTCCAAGGCAATCTTGACCAGACTGAAAATTAATTCTACAACATAATTCATTTCTTAAATGCTTGTGACATTTTAAATCATCACTTTTCTATTTCCTAATTGTAGAAAGAGAGCTTAGTTACTATTATTCTATTTAGTTATTTAAGAATTATTTATAACATTTACATAATAAATTGACTACTAAAACTTCCACATTTTCAAATCATCACTTTTCTATTTCCTAATTGTAGAAAGAGAACTTAGTTACTATTATTCTATTTAGTTATTTAAGAATTAACTATAATATTTACATAATAAATTGACTACTAAATCTTCCACATTTTCACATTTTGATTAAATAATTATGTTTACTCGCATAATATTACATCTTCCATTTATGTATATATATGGCCTATGTTATTGAATATCATAATCACATCAAGTTTTAACAAAACTGATAGCGTATATGATTGGCATATACTTAGTTTAGAGTTCAGTTTCGTTTTTGTGTTAAGAAATTACACAACAACTCAATTTGAATTCAGACAATTCCGTTTCAGTTCTATATCAAACACGCGAACATATTTTGTGAAGATGTTCATTGAATTATGTGTTGCATTTTTACTGGGCATGGGTTTATACTTTGGTGGTTGTGTGGAAGCATCTAATTTTGATAGTGATGGCAAATATTTGAGTCATGTAGGAAATTTATTTGAGGCCCATGAGAAATTCCACAAGCCACCAAAGTACGGTAAAGATATTCCTAGTTCTAGATTTAATGTAAAAAACTTTGGTGCGAAAGGAGATGGGAAGACAGATGATACAAAGGTATGATAATTTTATTTTCGAATATATTAATTTTTCATCATATATATTTGAAATTGTCTAACATACTAAGTAAATGGTTTGACAGGCGTTTATGAAAGCATGGACATTAGCATGTAAAGTTAAAGATGCCATAATGTTAATTCCTGCTGGAGATGTCTTTTTATTACAACCTATTACATTTGACGGAAATGGCTGCCAGTCAAATCCGACATTTCAGGTAAATTCTTATTTACGTCTAGAATTGTTAGATGTTTTAATAAACCAACAATTATAGCACATATGATTAAAGTAAGGTCGAATTAAAACAATTTAAATTTCACATTCCTATTCAATGGAATCTTAGTACTTGCTTCCATTGTGCATTATAGACACGACTAAAAATGAATATTACAGATTTTTGTTTTTTAGGATTATAATGTAGATGACAAAAGAACTTTTGTTATTTTAATTAATGTGTTATGATCGTAGGTCGATGGAAAAGTTGTTGCACCTAATAAGTTAAACTGGGAGAATATTGGACAACAATGGATCATGTTTCGTGGGTTCAATAATGGGCTCAGAATCGTAGGTCATGGTGTGTTTGGTGGACGAGGAAAACAATGGTGGACTCAAAAGCATTCACCAAAAAAGTCGGTAGGTCCAAATTTTACAAACCACATTTATCACAATTTTAAGTGCAAAATTCAATGTGTTTTATTTATATATGATTAGTTTTCTAATATTTCATCTATTTTGCAGTTAAATGGAAACCCACCAAACAAGAACAACTCACCACATGTAAGAGTATCACATCAAATTTAAGACCTAATATGATCAACTTATGTACATAACTGTATTTTGTCTACATCTCAATATATGTATGTTTGATGGACCTTTTTTTGTAGGCATTAGTTATTGTGAATAGCAAGAGAGTCTTCGTAAAAGGAGTTAAGATCGAAAATAGTCCTCAAATGCACATCTTCTTCAGTAACTGTCAGCAAGTCACTATTATCAACTTATTCCTCAAGTCTCCCGGTGATAGTCCAAATACTGACGGAATTCACCTCTCACATACTCAACATGTTGAAATTCGTAACTCTACTCTTTCTTGTGGTAACTTTCCTATTCCAAACATAGAAATGGAGAATAAGATGCACAAATTGTTCCTAAATCAATGTTCCCATCATGCAGGAGATGATTGTGTTTCTATACAGACAGGTTGCTCTAATGTAACAATAAGCAATGTTCATTGTGGTCCTGGACACGGGTATAGCATAGGAAGCTTGGGGTACAATGGGCAACCAGGTTTCGTATCAGACATCTTCATTCGCAACTCCGCAGCAATTGGTACCTCCACCGGAGTTAGGATAAAAACATGGGAGGTATTCACAATTTAAATCATTTCTTTCGCATTCTTGATTTTAGATCAAAACTCTATCCTAATCATGTATGTCCTCCACAACTACAGGGTGCCACGGGCTCAGTACGAAATGTGAAGTACGAAAACATTCGAATGTCGAATGTTCAGATACCAATCATCATAGACCAAGACTATTGTAATGGAAAAGAGTTCTGTCACCAGCACAAGTTAAATGGTGGTGCAGTGGCTATATCTGACATAACATATACAAACATAAAAGGAACATATACAAAGCAACCTGTTGCTCTTGTGTGCAGCAAGTACAACCCCTGCAGAGGCTTAAAGGTGTCTGATATCGACCTGAAACCTTCGGGAGGGGTAACTGGGGGAAGCATACAATGCTCAAGTGCTCATGGCAAGGTGCTCTCGACCACCAACCCCTCGTTGGAGAAATGTTTGCATTCTCATTGAGGTCTGACTCCGGCAGATGAATTCTGTTAACAATATATATATATATACGAAGATACATGCATTATAGTGTGTTGCTTCGGAATATAGTGTAATCAAAGGTTTTCTGCTGCTGCATATGCATGCCAGTTATAAGTGTAGCTAATGCAACAAGCTTATGATCCTTCAACTGTTTTCAAGAATCTCAAATTAGAAAATGTCATTTATATTCAACAATGATAATCCATGTAGTAATAATTATACAAATTAAAGAATCAATCCTATCCCCTATCTCTGAAATCATCTATAAAAAAAATCCAGTTCATCACAGAATTCTTGCATATCTGTAGAACTTTTCGACAAAGGTTCTTCGAACTATATGTAGCACATATATATTCATTAACACAAAAAGATTGAATAAAAGCACCATTTCACCTCATCAGCTCACTTGCTCTCCAATCAAATCCAGTCCCACTACCAAAAATGACAGACCTTGAAACAGCAAGTAATAGAAATGAATCCCATGTGCAGATAACAAGCTTCTTGTAGCAGCAGTGAGCAAAAGGAAAGCAAGGGCGAGTTCCGTTCTATAAATCCTGTTCTTTTTCTTCTTCTTTACAATCGTCTTTTGCTCATTTATCTTTCCAAGCATTTCAAGGCCTGATTCTGATAACCTTCTCTGGATCTTCTCCTCGTTCATGTTTTTCGTTTCCCTCTCCGCTAAGCTCACCAAATCTGATTCTGAAGCTCGGCCTGTTTTCTTGGTGACAACCCATTCGTAAGCACTTCCGAGCTGGAATAGTCCTGAGATCATAGCATTGAACTTTGTGACAGACATTGTGTTTTCGAATAGCAGGTATGGCATGAGAAAGGGGAACGATTTTGGTGATGGGAGGATGTTGAGTATTGAGATTATGATTGGTACATAGCAGATAACCCATGCTGGTAGCTCAGCTTCTGGTATGAACATGGTTAATGGAAGAATGATGCAAAAGAGCGTGAAGGAGTAAAATGGAAGTATAAGTTTTCGCAGGAGGAAGAATAGGAAAATCATATTTGCCTTCTTCCACATTGATATCTGCATTAATCAGAACAATGTAGTTCACAATAAGTATGAGCTTCGACAGACACTGTAAACAAATCTAGAGTTCATTTAGGTCATGTTTGCAAGTGGTGGTCTGTTTTCCAACTCTAAAACATCTGTTTTTTCGTTTCACTTATTTACGGTTTGCTTCTCAAAAATTAAGTTGCCGAACTGTTGTAAGTTCAAATAATTGATGTTTTTGGCGCACATAGACATTTGCTTTTAAAAAAAAAAAAAAAAAAAAAACAGATAAAGAACTTCAACTTTTGCCTAAAGCAGCATTTTCCTTGTGTAAGCTTTTCAAAAGAAGCATTTGCCAACACAACCTTACTTTCTTGAATAAATTATGCAAGAAATGTGTTACATACCTTGGCCTTTATTATTGCAGGGAGGCATAATCTAAAGAGCTGCATTGGACCAGAATGCCAACGGTGTTGTTGCTTCTTGTACGCTTCATATGACTCAGGTAACTCACAAAGTACACGAACGTCATTAAGAAATACAAACTTCCATCCATGTAAGTGAGCACGAACTGCAATGTCCATGTCCTCAACCGTTGTCCTTTCCAGCCAGCCACCTGATTCTTCCAATGCCTTGATCCTCCAAACACCAGCTGTCCCATTAAACCCGAAAAAGTGGAGGAAAAGGCCATTAACTTGCTGTTCTACCTCAAAATGGAAGCATATGTTGATGTTCTGTAGTCTAGTGAGTAAATTCTCATCCTTGTTCACAAACGACCAACGTGCCTGGACTAGGCCTACGTCGGGCTTTCCCTGAAATAACAGAGACAAAATCCATTTGCATAAGCTAAACTTCTTCACTAGGTCACATGTTGCCAGAAGATGTAAGAAGTAGTCCTACTGAGAGATACTGGAAAGGAATAAAATTGGTAGGTTTCCGCAAATGCTACTGAAGAAGTTAATTAAAAGCTGAAAAAAAAAGCTTCCCCGCAGCAAACAAACAACAAACTGGATTTTCGAGATCAGCAAAGACAGAATAAAACAAAATCCATAACTAGTTTTGACTCTTTTTGTTTACTTTTGCATTATCAGACGCAAATACTCGTAAATGGGACTAGATTGTACCTTAAAATGTGGCATTGCCAGCTTAAGGAAATCGGGGTTGGGCTGGAAATCTGCATCAAATATAGCAGCAAATTCATAATCTTTGACATAATCACAGGACATTGCTGACTTGAGGTTGCCAGCCTTGTAACCGGTTCTGATAAACCGATGCCTATAGACTATGTTCACCCCTTTTTCTCTCCACGAATTGACTTCATCCCTTATCAAGTTTTGTAAGACCTCATCATCTGAATCATCCAATACTTGGACTAGAAACCGGTCCTTTGGCCAATCTAGTTGACAAGCGGCACCAATTGATTGCTCGTATACCTTTATTGAAAGAAAAATGCAAAAAAATTAATATCTCACACAAGTTCAAGGAATAAAACTCTATAAAGGTACACGAAGCTACAAGCACATTTCCCCTATCATTGAAATTAACCTACAGAATCTACTTTGGAAATGTTTTACTTTCCGCTCTTGTGGATAAGCGGTGTTACATCGTGTAATTATTAAAGAACAATTGCGATCCAACTTTATACAGATATGGAACTATCATTCAACCAATCTAGAGAAATTTACTCCATTCATTGTTAGGCCAAGTCACTTTGGCATCTAGTTCTGAAAGAGTAGATTAGGAAACAATACTGACTTTTCACACCATACAAAAAAACAACTACTTTTCCATAAGAATCAAAAACCTTCCTAGACAGGCAATGTTTCACTTTTGACACCTCTCCAGAAGATCAACACACCTCACAAGCAACTACCATTATTATTAGTTTCACATAAACAGCAAAGAATCTACCAACAAAAGCATCAATCAAGAACTAAACACGAACAAAAAGATCGAAAATTCAAAACTTTTACATAAGCATCAATTACAGACAATGCTTCCCTTTTGACACATCCCCAAATGATTCATACACCTCACAGGCATCTAACAATGTTACTACTTTCACATAAAACAGCAAAGAATCCACAAACAAAAGCATCAAGAAATTAACTGAACCAGAAAAGATCGAAAGTAATTTTTTCTTTTTACCTCTTTCTCATTGCACATTGGAATCTGAACAAGAACCATAGGATAGTTCAACCCATCTTCAACATCCAACTCATCCTCAACCACCTCAGGCTTCAACCCCTTGAACTTAATCCAAAAACAACCCAAACATTGCACGAATCGATCCAACGACTGGATCATGAAAAGGACTATACAAAACTTGGAACATCCAACCACAAATGGAGCAATATAGTCCACTCTGAAACTCAACCAAGCCATATAACACCATTGAATCACATTCTGCTCAATATCCCATGGATTCATCACATTCACATAGCTCAAATCCCATTTGTTAAAATAAGCAAACACTTCTATCATTAAAGCTACAACAGATATACCAAGAAACACTTTTATAGCCCTGTACAGCCTCCCCCTGTATCTCGGATCCTCCGGATCCGACGAAGTGATCCGGGTCCGAACCGACCCGGATATCTTCCACAGGCTTGTAAAAACCCATGGAAAGACAGAAAAAAGCTTGTTGAGTTTCAAGAAAAGTACCCAAGTCAACTGCTTTGTGCTTGTGGCTTTCTGCTTTTCTTGAAACACAGATTTGCCTTCTGAATCATTGAGCTCGATCAGGGAAATGCTCTCTGGCTTTTCCAGCGTGACTGTAACAGTATTTGGTGCCATTTTAACTAAAAGTACCCAAGTTCAAAAAGGTTGAATCTTTTGGATTGGTGGACAAAACTGAGAACAACCCTTGTGCTAATATAAAGAAATGAGAAGCTAGAATGAAGTTTCTGCCATTAATAAAGGTTGGATCTTTTGGATTTGTAGACAGAACAGAGAAGAACCCTGGTGGAAAAACAGAGAAATGAGGAGCTAGAATGATGTTTCTGGCAAAAAAGGTTGGATCTTTTTTGTGTGTGGACAAAAGTGAGAAGAACCCTTTGTGGTAATATAGAGAGATGAGAAGCTAGAATGGAGTTTATGCCATTTTTTTGTTGGATTTGTTGGTGAAAAAATGGAAAGGGAGTGTTATATACTGCTAGCTAGTACTTGTGTGTATGTGTATGTTTGTTATAATGGCATTATTACTACAGCTGTGTATGTACTGAAAGATGGATCTTGAAACAGAGAGAAAAAGGAATGGCACTGAATTCAGAGATTCAGTTGGAAAAACGAGTGGTTTTTGTTGGGATTGGAATAAAATGTGGGAATGAACTGGAATTAAAGAAAGAAGAAGAAGAAGAAGAGAGGCAAATGGAAGGTTCATGGCCTAATTCTAATTTTTTTTTAACTTGATGATGATGCTGATTGCTTAACAGTGGTAATTTGTGAAGACCACCCATGTGATGCTACTATTCAAAAACAACCCCCTTTTTTATCACTTCAATAACACCGTAAAGCTCTGTTATTTACAAATTAAAATTATTTCAGTTCAATTCAATTAAATTTTCTTTTCATTACTTTAATAACATAGAAAAATTTTGTTCTTTATAATTAAAAATTACTTTAGTTCAATTCAATTTAATTTAATACAGTTCAATTCAGCTTATTTAGTTATAATTTATAAATACTACACTCCAGTTCAATTCTATTAAATTCAGTTTAGTAAATTTCAGTTGAATATAATAGAATGTAATAGTAAGTTATAGATTACTCAAACCTTAAAACTTGAGTAAGATACTAATTTTGTAGCTACATTAGTCATTGAAAGATACTAATTTTGTAGCTACATTAGTCATTTTCAATGTTACACAAAGAATTTCAGGTGAGTTTATTTTTGTATTCTTAGTAAAAGTTTAGGCTAGATTGAAGTCGTTAGATAGTCTACATGTCAATTTTCTTTTTATGTATGTATGTCGTAAATGAGCTAGATTTTAGAAGAGCAATTGTGAAATAGTAGAGTATGTAATTTCAGCGAATTGTAGTAAAATTCATATTATATTAGTATAAAAATTAACGGGCTATTTGGAAAATAATTGTAATCGGTTCATTTGGCTCGATTAACAATGATTTGGTCTAAAATACTCTTCAAATATCCTCATTTTAATTTCATTTCAAACACAATTTCACCAAAATCCATCTAAATGTCCATTCAAATTTTATACCAATCAGTCCCTAAATGAATATGACTTAAATATACATGAGAGTATGAGACTATCTTTTTATTGAGATAATATAAATCATAAATTTTATAAAATTTCACTTGGTTGAATGTCATAAAATCAAGAGGATTAACAATCTACTCAAATAGTTAATATATTATACTATTACTCCGTATAACCACGTCAATATTAAATTACATTTCCTTTAATGTAAATTATTATATGCATTATAAATGATAACTTACAACTCTTCCAATAGCGTATATTTAGTAAATATGATATACACTATTTGAGTAATAATTCACCAACATTTAAACGGAGACATACTTAATCATTTGTAAATAGTTTATGTAGATGAGTATATGTATTCTCAGTTTTTTTAGTTTCTAAAGATAAATAAAGTTTTAGTTTCTACAATTATATATTAAGGATGTTTTTATGCAAACTTAATTAATACACCTTGTCGACAAATAAGATCGATTTCATAGTACATGATAAACAAATATTGATTGATGTTTCTTTCTATTAACCTTTTCAACAACCAAAGTATAATAATACTATGGGTTATATATTGCCGCTCAATAATGAACTCAAATAACCATAAGAGTTCATTTCACATACTGTCGGTGTGTTATTTTTTATTAGTGGGGGGTTAAATGACAACTAATTACAGACAATTTGGGGCTCATATGCAAATATTTTTCGGTCGGGGCCCACCACATCTCATCTGGTGACCTGTAATAATATGCCTTGTCAATATATTTTATTAGTTTATTTCTTTTCTTTATTTAGAGACGGTTGTTTATTTTGACTAGTACTACACGCTTTAATTTACAATTTTTCTTGCTCGTTTTAGATGTATATTCTTTGCTTGCCAATCATGAATGAATTGAATTCTTCTTCCTAATTTTGTTTCTTTGGAATGGTTTTGTCAACATGTATCCTGCATTTGATGTTAACATGCACCAAAAATTCTACCATTTACTTTTTACAAGTTATAATTCAATATTATACGATTTACATTTCACAAGTTATAATGTATACGATCACATTTAAAAATATAATTCAATTCTCATCAATTTAGAAACTACATTCCCTTATCTCAAGTTACCTTTGTGACTTTATCCAAGACACATTTTATGTTATATATGTTGGATTGTTAAGTGTAACTTAAGTGTGTTTAGAGATCTATATCGAATTTAAAATAAATAAGAATCTTTATAAAAAGAACATAAATTATGATTTACGCACTTCATATATCCTATTATATATTAATATGCGTACATTTTCTTTCTTTTTGAACATCATCTTGACACACTATTGATCATTTTTTTAGCTTAAGAAAAATAACGAAGTGCAACTCAGTTGTTACTACATTTCCTCTCTAACTAATAGATCGGGGTTCGAGTCATAAAAGGGTTAGAAAATGTTATATCCACGTCTCCTGACCCAAGTGAAGAAATATAATATTTGCATTGTCTCTTCAAGAGATCATTATTAATTGTTCCAATTTGCAAAACTAGGGAAACTACTTATGTGATTATTTTATTTATTAATGACAACACAAATCTTTCGGGCTTAAGGAAAAGTCAAGTGATGAATATGTTCGGACAAGTTTGAGAGTGCGTAGTTGCGAAATTTGAAACCAGAAATTCCAGCCAAGTTCCAAAACAGTAACAATTAGAGAAAGAGAAATCCATGAAAGGTCTATTTGAAGAATTGTTCCTTTCCTACAAAAGAACAAGAAACACAATGTGGAAACTGTTTCTAATCCAAATCTATACATTTACAGCTTGTTCTTGAACTTGTCGTAATGCTGACCTCCAATGGAAGATATTTACGGCTATATGTAATGTTTGGAATCTACACCCGCTATATTTTAATTGCGCAGTAATGTGTAAATTCCGAGATTATGCAATATCATGTAGATCAATCTGTTAAACTTAACATATATAAGCGACATCTTTGGGTTCGGAAGGTCTTGATTCGATTTCGACCGTATAGGGATTCATCTATATTATTTAAAGTGATGTGGCCTTCACCAAAATAACTTAGACCGCTTGTTAATGTAAAACAGCCTAAGAAGAAGACCTCGAGGTGTGGCCCTAGTCCACTCAAGGTTCACCATTTGTGTATCACCGTTATGCAGTAGAATTATTACGGACACTATCACATCAAAGTAGTACTCTGATAACACAAATTATACCACGAGATGCTCAAGGGCCACATTGTAAAAATGTCTTAGACTTGCTCCATTGGGACGCCATGGCGCTGCTGTCGTGTCCATCGGTGCGCCGTAGGCACCCCGACAGGGCAGTTTCACCGCGCCCGAAACAAATGGCACCGTGACAGCAGCCAATGGGCTGCTGCCAAGTGCCCTCCCCCCCAAAAACATCTATAAAACAACCCACAATCTTCATATTCTTCACCTCACCTCATCCCAACTCCAAATCCTCATTCTTTCTTAATTAAACTCAAAAAACTCTCTTCTCCCAAAACACCCTTCCCCCAACACTCTCTTCTTCATCAGTTAATCATGTCCAACCCAAACTCAAATGAAGAAAGCAACACTTCATCGAAGAACGGTTCGGTATCCTGGAACTATTCATTATCCGATATTGCTTCTTCATCCAATCCTATGTCACAAGCATACAACTTGATTTTTCAAAACCTACCAAATATAGTCCAACACTGCCAACAACTAGAACAACAACAACAAGTACAAGTCCCGTCACGACGTCGTGGC
>JAYMSP010004860.1:0-15118 GCA_036897095.1 Plantago elongata
GGTTAAGCACAAATGCATGCTAAAGTCTAAACCAAGCACGACTGAACATATAGCACCATATTCATTTATTTATCTTGACCTTGCATGCTAAAGTCTAAACCAAGCATGACTGAACATATAGCACCATATTATTCATTTATTTATCTTGCCTGTTGAGGTCAGTGTACTAAATTATCAGTATCCATCGCATCAGTTAAGCACAAACGCATGCTAAAGTCTAAACCAAGAACAGCTGAACAGCACCATATTCATCCACTCATTTTGCCTATTAAGCCTATTAAGGTCAGTGTTATCAGTATCCATCGCATCGGTTAAGCACAAACGCATGCTATTATTTTGCCTATTAAGCCTATTAAGGCCAGTGTTATCAGTATCAATCGCATGTGTATGTCACAAATTGATTAACAACAACAGTAACCTCACAAAAATATATACAGGTAATGATTTAAACAAAAAAGGATTTAAAAAATGCACACATACATTCTTCGGGGACCAACATCTTCAACATACGGTTGCTTAGTGAACTGCAAGGGTCCTTGAGCCTTATTGATCTCCATTAGTAACCTAATACAGATAAAATGAGCAACGTGACCATAGACACTTGAAACTCAACCCACACGCAAGGCCACAACCAATTACATTAGTGCTGGTATCGGAATCGCGAAGCAGGAGAAGATTGGTAGGTGTTACCTGTAGATTTAGGCGGCGCCTTGCCGGTAAAGCAGGAATTCGGCGAGGTTGGAGTTGGAGACTGAGAGCGGCCGCTTTAGTGAGTGAAGTCGTTCAGTTTTCTTCTCTTCGCGTAGTGAGGGCTCAATTTCATGAACTGCTTTATAATTTAGGTTTATCTTTTGGAATTGGGTTGTCCGGGCCGATTATGATAATACAGAACCAACTTGGTATTGATGATTCGAAATAACAACAGAAAGTCGGAAACATTCCATTCGTGTATCCCACCACACCCTTCATGTCCGATGATCGGGGAGAAGGATAATATTGAATAACACGTAAACACCGTATAAATAACTAATAACTATAAATATAAATGTTATTAGTAGTATTTAGGGTGTAACTAGAATATATATTTGCATAACATATTTTAAGTCAATAAAACTCTAAAAGTTCTTGTTTAACTTAGAGTAAAAACTTTATTGCCATATTAAGTTGAATTATTTGTGACATTTATAATCTTTTTGTGACACATATAAAATTTGTAAAAGAAAATTTTGCTCTGGCATTATCATTTGTCAACTCTAAATTCAATATTATACTTCAATGTTAGGGAGAGAAGAAGGGGCGGAATACATAGGAACGATCTTTTTTTTTTTTTTTAGGTTAATCAAAAAATTAAAATGACTAGGGGTTGTAGTCTATTATGGCTCTCATAAATCAGTTTGATTTTAAAAATTGAATTTATCAGGGTGGAAACGGGGTTGGGTAACTCGAAGAATCTAACTGATTAGAACGAAGAAAAAATAAATTAAGATATTTGTCTAAAGTCAAAGTAGAGATAATTTGTTATTTACACACAAACATAAATGTTCATTAACCTTTTAAGTCAACACACGTATAGACTGACGGTGTTAGTAGTCTTACCGAGGGCTTAGTTTGATAAGCTACTTCGAGCTGAACTTGAGCTCGAATTCATACTTGTTTTGATATCGAGCCGAGCTCGTCTCCATAAAGCTCGTTAAGAATAATTATTTTAATAAATTATAATTTTTATATATTTTTTAAATATTTTATTGATAAAAGCTCAATAAAGCCCGTTTTTTTCTCGTTTTGCTAATGAGCCGAGTCGAGGCTCGGTTAAGTTCGATCTAGAGTATCAAAATACTCGGTTCGGCTCGGCTCGAAAAACAGAACTAAACATTGACCATAACTCTCTCAGTTCCTCCATACAACTTGCCTTTTTTCCCTCCTAAATATATTTTATAAAAAGTGATTAAGGTAATCCCGACCTATTAATTGAAGGTGAAATGTTTTACCAACTGACTTGTGTTTCGTTTTCTCCCTCCAAAGAATTATTTACCAAGTCTGTTCATCACCCTCTTGATTCTCTCCATTGTTGCCTCAATGCTATTGATCTTCTACTCGTGTAATTTTTCAATGTGCTATTGGCATTTGGCAAATAAGAAATATTGGAACATATAGGATCAGGTAAAGCAGATGGAAAATATTACTAGGGAAAATGTCGCGTTGGTTACCATTGATGACAACAGATATAATTATACTAGTTATCCTTAATATGCAATATCCGCATAATCGTGAAAGATTATATACAAAATAAATAAAATAAAAAAAAAACATTTATCTATAATGATATCGATGGCACTACACTTTGAGCAATCGAGACTAGGTGATTTGGGCTTGATATCAATCATGATCTAGTCAATATTGCATTTTCGTCCCCCTAAGTGTACAGTTCAATTCTCAAGTTTCATAATTTGTAAATTTAGCCCCCAAATTTTCTCCAAATGCAAAGGCTTGTGTTTTCTGTTGACATGGACATGAAATGAGTCCGACAGGGTGAACTAGTATCTTTTTGGGTTGGAAGTACTTTGGCCCATAACATTACTAGAGTCGGATGGTATTAATTATGGAAGAATTAAAACTACTATATGTTTATAATAGCTAGCTATATTAACTATTTTTCTAGCACGATGTAGATTCAATTAGCGGAAAATGTCAATATAAATAAATCACTTTTAGAGTACATCTTGTGGTCGTGCCGGAGTGGTTATCGGGCATGACTAGAAATCATGTGGGCTTTGCCCGCGCAGGTTCGAATCCTTCCGACCACGATTTTAAAATTTTCATTTTCCATACCAGTTTAAGATTTACATTTCCATATGCGAATGGAAACGCTTCATTTAGAGTCGTGTTGTGCAGAACGAATACGGACAAGAAGCCTGAGGAAATTACTACAGAGACAAGGTCGACCCGACGGCCATAGCGAGCAAAACCTGCCCCGAATCCATACACAAAACGATGCCATGTTATCATCAAAGACAGATATTCAAAGGAATAAACTGAATCTTAATTATATGCTGCTATGTCCTGAAATTTGCCGGACTTTATATGCTTCCGGATTTTACAATGACTAAAAGACAGCCAAAACATTGTCATCCTAAGATTAACACTTTCATTTGGACAAAGAATAGATTATTCAATATGCCTACAAAACAGCAACACAAGGCTTATTTATCATCCCATATACTATAACACCATCACTGGACAAGGTTCAGTTTACAAACATGCTCAGTGAAGAGAGTTCGATGGGGCGAGCTATGGTTGAGGAAGATTCACTACCCAATCCTCTGACGTTCGACAAGAGAAGCGGCTTTGATTCAGAGTCCGGAATCTACCATTCTATCGTTCATCTGGAAGCGGATCAGAAGATCCCAACTCAGCCTAATCTCGACATAGCAACGTTCGTACTATCAAAGTTCCCGCCACCAGGGGAAGCTGAAACCCGACTGGCTCTAATAGACTCAGCCACGGGTGAGCATGTCACTTATGCTCAACTCTACCAGTCCATCACGAAGCTTGCTACTGGATTGTACCACGGACTCGGGGTCAAGAAAGGTGATGTGGTGTTTATCTTATCGCCAAACACGATACTGTACCCGGCCATCTGTCTTGCAGTGCTCTCAATTGGAGCTGTGATGACCACTGCGAATCCAGTCAATACTGCAACTGAAATCGCCAAGCAAGTGCACGATTCTGGTGCTACACTCGCAATTGCTGCTCCAGAGGAAGTGCACAAGTTATCTACAACTCGAGTTCCTGTCCTCCTTACTTCGCGGAGTAAAGAAGATGACCAGCTTTCGGTTCAAGAACTGATCGAAAATTGTGATATGTTAGAGATTCCAGGACCAAAACTTACTCAGTCAGATACAGCAGCGATACTGTACTCCTCGGGGACTACGGGGACTAGCAAAGGTGTGGTACTAACACATTCAAACTTGATCTCTGTCATGATGATGCTCAGATGGTCCGTACAAGTATCAGACTCACTGGATGATGTTTTCTTAAGCTTCATACCCATGTTTCACATATATGGTTTTGTTTTTTTCGGCCTGGGATTGTTCTGCTCCGGCATCACTACCGTCCTAATGCAAAAATACGATTTTCAAGAAATGCTTGGAGCTATTGAAAAGTATAAAGTGAATAACGTACCCGTTGTTCCTCCAGTGTTAATCAGCTTGGTGAAGTATAGCGGCAGAGAGTATGATTTAACATCTTTGCGAAGAATGGGATCTGGTGCAGCACCATTAAGCAAAGATGTGATTGATGAGTTCAGAAATAAGTTTCCATGGGTTCAGCTGAGGCAAGGCTATGGGTTGACTGAGACTTGTGGCTCAGCTGCTTTCTTTGTGAATGACGAAGAAGCCAAGATTTATCCAGCCTCATGTGGGCGGTTGGTTCCGTGTTTTAGAGCCAAGGTGGTTGATCCTGAGACTGGATCAGCTCTGCCACCTAATAAGGTTGGAGAGTTATGGTTGAAAAGTCCGGCTGTGATGAAAGAGTACCTGAGAAACGAGGAGGCAACTGCGCTTATATTTGACTCGCAGGGGTGGCTGAAAACTGGGGATGTTTGTTACCTGAATCATGAGGGGCTTGTCTTCATAGTCGGCCGTATCAAAGAACTGATCAAGCACAATGGATATCAGGTTTTATGCAGTCTGCATATATTTTTTTCTTATCAGTACTAAACTGCTCTTAGGCTGAAATTTTACTTGGCAAATGCAGGTGGCTCCAGCTGAGTTAGAAGCAATATTATTAGGTCACCCACAGATACTGGATGCTGCAGTAGTGCCGCACGAAGACGAAGCAGCAGGAGAAATACCTGTAGCATGTGTGGTCAGAGCAGAAAATGCAGACTTAACAGAAGAACAAATCATTGAATTTGTAGCTAGCCAGGTATAATCAATGTTACCCTATCCTTCGGCATTGTTCTGCAATCGGTTTATTGTCACAATGCAAAGCTTCACTCTTCTAAGAGTTATATGCAAACTTTCAGGTAGCACCATATAAGAAGGTCAGAAGAGTGGTTTTCATTCAAGGCATACCTAGATCAACAGCTGGGAAAATCTTAAGGAGGGAGTTAGTGCAGCAGAGTAAACGGCAAGTTCGCTCCAGATTATGATGTAGAAGTGATGTTGAAGTGAAGTAGATAAACAAGAAGAGAACAGGATAGTCAGGAAGGAACATCAAGTTCTCATTTTCACTGAAAATTCGATAAAGTAGAGATCAAGCTCTCTAGAGAGAAAAATCCAAGTCATTCGACACTCAGATAGTATCATAGGAATAATAATAAAATGAAATTATAATAGCAATGTATAAATAGTTTTTTCAGCAAATGTCTAGGCGAATTCGAGCATACCACTTCCGGGGGTTAACTCTCCCTATTCGCGCTGCACGCCAATGCTGCATTAAGAAATCAAATCTAGGTATCCTTTCATTTAGACGAGTCAAGATCAACAAGATGAAAGCAGTAATGTATCAAGGATATATTAAGTAAGAAGCATCCTGATCAGATAAATAAATGAACTTCTAATTAGCCACTAAAACTACAACATACTTTGAAGTTTGAAGATAACAAAAATTCATAAATCCATTCGAATTTGAAATTAAATGTAATCCATACTAAGAAGCAACTCATATAAATGAATGCTTATTTACCAACAGAAGACCAGGTCCTGTGTTAACACTAACAAGGAAAAAGAACGGCATGGCTAAGTCTTCTGAATCTGATGCATTTTCCAACTCATATATTTCCATCTCTCCACAGCAGATATTATGATACAACTAATCATGTAGCGGATACAGATATGAAGCTAAACGAAACAGTGTAAGGATCAAGACTTGGGCGGCCATAGTGCGTCCATAATTCTTACACAAACAGTACACCAAAAGTCATCTTCACCAAAGACATACATTGAAAGGAATAAACTGAACATATGATGCTGAAATGCTACTAAGAATTGGTCACTAGGTACTAAAAGTTGCCGGACTAAGCCAAAATTAATGTCACTAACAGCTACACTTTACACGATTACGGATTAAACTAAGACTACAATACAGCAAAAACACAGTCATCATCATCCCATATCATTCGGACAGCCTATAGATTTAATTAACTATGACTACATACGGCCAAAACACAGCTTATTTATATATCCAACTATCCATATATTTCACAAACAAACATGCTCAGAGAAGAGAGCTTGGTGAGCCTAGCCATGGTTGAAGAAGAATCAATTCCCCATTCCATGACGTTTGACAAGAGGAGTGGTTTTGATTCACACACGGGAATCTACCACTCTCTTGCTCATCTCGACGAGGACCACAAGATCCCAACTGAGCCTAATCTTGACACGGCCACTTACGTGCTATCACAGTTCCCACCCCCTGGTGAAGCCGAAACCCGAGTGGCCCTCATTGACTCATCCACGGGTCTCAAAGTCACCTACGCTCAACTACACAGATCCATCACTAAGCTAGCTGCCGGATTGCACCATGTGCTAGGGGTCAAGAAGGGTGATGTGGTGTTTATCTTATCACCAAATACATTACTGTACCCAGTGATGTGTCTCGCGGTGCTCTCTACTGGAGCTGTCATAACCACTGCAAATCCAGTCAATACTGCAACTGAAATCGCAAAGCAAGTGCGTGATTCGGGTGCAACGCTGGCAATTTCTGCACCGGAGGAGGTGCATAAGTTATCTACAACTGGGGTACACGTCCTCCTTACTTCGCGGAGTAAAGAAAATAAACAACTTTCGGTTCAGGAAATGATTGAAACATGTGATTCATTAGAAATTCCAGGACCAAAGCCTACTCAATCAGATACAGCAGCAATACTCTACTCTTCAGGGACTACTGGAACTAGCAAGGGTGTCGTACTAACACATTCCAATTTCATATCAGTTATGACGCTGCTCAAATGGTCTGTGAAGGTATCCGAATCACAAGACGACGTATTCTTAAGCTTCATACCCATGTTTCACATATATGGGCTGGCGTTTTTCGGGCTGGGATTGTTTTGCGCCGGTACTACCACCGTACTGATGCAAAAATATGATTTTCAACAAATGCTTAAAGCTATCGAAAATTATAAAGTGAGTAACATACCTGCCGTTCCTCCAGTATTGATAAGCTTAGTGAAGAATAGTGATGAAGGATATGATTTGAGATCGTTGCGAAGAATGGGATCTGGTGCAGCACCATTGAGTAAAGACGTGGTTGACAGGTTCAGGAAGAAATTTCCATGGGTTCAGCTGAGGCCAGGCTATGGGTTGACTGAGAGCTGTGGCGCAACCACCTTCTTTGCGACTGATGAAGAAGCCAAGGTTCGCCCCGCCTCTTCAGCTAGGTTGGTTCCATGTTTCACAGCCAAGGTGGTAGATCCTGAGACTGGAGCAGCTATGCCACCCAACAGGGAAGGAGAGTTATGGTTGAAAAGTCCGACTGTGATGAAAGAGTACTTACAGAACAAGGAAGCCAATGCTGCAACATTTGATTCAGAGGGGTGGCTTAAAACAGGGGATCTTTGTTACTTTGATGATGAGGGGTACATATACATAGTTGACCGGATAAAAGAATTGATCAAGCACAACGGGTATCAGGTATTTAGTATACACAATCTTGATATCTGATATAAATAGAATTTTAGTACTCTTGAGCTGAAAACTTGATTGGTAATGCAGGTGGCTCCAGCTGAGCTAGAAGCAATACTATTAGGTCATCCGCAGATACTGGACGCTGCAGTAGTGCCCTACGAAGACGAAGCAGCAGGAGAAATACCCGTAGCCTTTGTGGTTAAAACAGCCAATGCTGGGTTAACAGAAGATCAAGTCACCGAATTTGTGGCTAGCCAGGTACAAGAAAATGTGTCCCTGATTCCGGTCTTCCTAGTTTCCCAGATAAAAATCTGGGTAGGCTCTCTCAAGTTCTCCCCACCCAACTGCTCAGTTGAGGTCCCAGTGTTCTACAATCTATTTATCCTAATACCTTCACTATTCTGAGAACATGTGAAAATTTTCAGGTAGCACCATACAAGAAGATCAGAAAGGTGGTTTTCGTGCATGACATACCAAGATCTGCTGCTGGAAAAATCTTAAGGCGGGAGCTGGTGTTGCAGAGTAAACGGCAGGTTCGCTCCAAGTTATGATGCAGTGATCCAGTTAAGGTTTGCCACCCTTTCAACTAATCAAAGGTTGACAAAAGGTTAAGTGGGGTTGGTGATGTAAGGAAATAACTACGAAGCACTGAGTGAAGTTGCCAATAAGTTGTTTGAAATGCAACTGTACTGTGTTTTGTTTGGGTAAACTAAATGCTAGATGTAAGCTCATTGCAGAACGTGAAATGCTGATTATCTTCCTGTGCCCGATACCCCAACACATCCATAACCATACTGAAGAACCGAACGGCAAAAGTTGCATTACCGAAGCGAAGAAACAAACATTTTAATGTATGCCGGTCTATTGTAAGCTCAAATCAATAACAAGAATAAATCTGAATATTAACATAACCTATGTGTATAATAATGTACTTTTATAAGAAAAAAGAGAAAATGGAAGTACGAGCTAGCAAGAGGAGGCATTTCCTTAAATAGGCTTTTTAACCCAGGAACTGGTACAGACAAAAAAAGCACTTCAAGATTCACTCTAGCAAGTACTGTATAGAGATCCAAGTAAAGGTAATGATGCCGCCTGCAGTAGGTATATATTGTGCTTGATTTACACGTTACACTGAGTTGCTTGAAGAGGATGCTGGCTACTGACCTAGGTGAATTCAGCAATTCCAGGGCAGATCAACCAGCAACCCATTTCCAAATACCGCCAGATCGCTGCTTCTGGACACTTCCATTGAGCTCCACATCACGTTCAAAATCAGATTTTTCTGCTCTAAGAGCCTGGACCTGTTCTTCCAATGATGGCAATGACTCCAGCATCTTCTGCAGCTCTCCTATTTGCGCCTGGTTTTGCCATAATAGAGAGAATGGACATCAAAATATTGTTCAAAGTTGTTATAGAAGCAGGTTTAAGAAGTGGTTTTGGGATTCATTCACAACCTTGGAACAGTGCTCTGGTTAAAAGAGAAACAGTAAAAAGAGATCCAGCTAGGCTATATGATGAAAATTTTAGAAAAAGGATCATGTATGACCTCAAGTTTGGCGCATCTTGATCTCTCAGAAACAAGTTGTCCTTGCACTGAATGTAGTTCCTGCAATCAGTAATGAAGATGTCAACACTCGTCGTTACAACTGTTAAAAATAAAGAAACAAATTACTAGGTAAAACAAACCTTGGACAGTTCAGAATAATTTGAATTTGTTTCTTCAATTTTGGTCTTGAGAGCCGAAGTTTCAGCTGAAAGTTCTTTAAGCGATGACTCCAAGGCTTTCTTCCCATCTCTGACTGAATTAATTTCAGCTAAAAGATCTTGTTGAAAAGTATCGATAGGGATCGCCTTCGAACTTGAATCCTCTCTATCAGCTATATCTGATAATTCAGATTTTGCAAACGCATAAGCAGCAGACACAGAAGCCGCAGCAGCCGCTGCTGCTGGTGATTGCAAGATCTTGGGATTTAGGAAGTCCATTGGTTTAGGCCTCATAGCAAACATCTGCATGTATGCAAATAAAGTCAACATTTTCAGATGAAATTGAGTTGGTAAGCAAATAAAGGAGAAAAGGAGAAGATGAGAAACAAAAAAAAGATTGTCAACCAGGATTCCAGGAAGACAATTGTCATAGCAAACTACCTTGATGTTTACAAGTGAAAATAACTAAATAGTCTGGATGAAAATAATAACACTTAAATAAGTCTATCCGCATATAACTTTGTGATGCAGTGAACCACTCTATGTGGGGTTTGTATAGTAAATTTTGCAGTCTAAACTTGGTTCAACTTTTTGACTGGCTGAATGCTAAAAGATTTCATGCAGATCAACATACTAAAAGACCCGATCTTGCAACCTCTAACCTTCTTAAATTTATTTTTAAATTCACAGTAGGCTAACCATGTTCTTGCCTTCTTGGCATTGTAATGCACATAATGTTATAAATATTAAAAGAACCAGAGGTCATCAGTATTTTTGTTCATGTCACACAGCTATTCAATTTTCACATAGAAAACTGAAAACATAGTTAGACTAACATCAAGATGTGTGACTCCTGCAGTAATATGTAGTTTACCACATTATACATGACATAGTAACATCTGACAGTCTGTCACACAAGGGAAATTAGTTTCAAGATCTACAGATACATACAGCTACAGATATATTACCAGAGGCCAATACCTCGATATGATATTTAATGAAGAGAGTAGAACACTCCTAGGAACAGCAAAGTCTATATACCTCATTTGAGTACTTTCCATTGTATCCACCAAAAGTAACCAATAAATTCTCACCACCTATCGTTGCCAATGAGACACTGATTCCCTGTGAATGGCCTCAGATTAGACCATTGAGTAATAACAAATGCCAAAAAGGAAAAAACGAAATGTGTAAAAGTTTGGGAAAACAGGTTATATAGCACAGAATATATGCATGCAGTCAATTCAGTGATGCAAAGATACCACGTCAGGTAAATTATTGTGCATAGTACAAACAATTCTGATGCAACTATAGAGTAGATCAAAGATTAGACCTGAAGTATGATAACAATATGAAATTCATACAAAAAGGTTCTGATACAGTCTGTGACGAACTGGAAAACAAGCTCATTTAGAAACCGAGCTTGTTCACAAATGAGCTCAAGTCAAACAAGATTGAGCTTCTGCAGGAGAAGCTAGTTATGTTTACTCCCTCTGCCCCGTCTGAAATCACAACTATTTCCATCATGGGCAAACAAATTACAACTTCACAGTAAGTTCAATATAATGCTATCCAGCTAATATCCAATTTATGAACACTTTATGTCATTCTCTATTTAAAATACTAAACAACACCCCAATTTCAATACTTTATGCAACCCAGAATGATTAAACAGTAACAGCACTGTGCGTCTGAGGTTGTATTTTTTGGAAGTTGATTGGTGTGTATTTGAGTTATGAAGTCACAGCCCAAACAAAAACGTTTGCCCTAAACATAATCTAATCACGAGCAAAAGTCAAAACCCTCTCCAGATTGTGACAGTAAGAGCACTATCTTTGTAGCTTGAATTATTAGAAATCTCAGGTTTCATTAGGTTTATTGAAGTGCTTGATACATGATGCATAGCCCAAAGACCTGATTAGTTAGGGTTTCACTTTGTAACTCAACTTTCAATGAGAAGAAAAAGGACAGCATGCTAACCTCACTGGCTAGTGGATCTCTTCCTTTTACGCTTAAAAGCACTGATACAGTAAGCTTGGACATGTTTATTAAAAGGGTATCCAGGGAACCTGAGAAATGGAATTTTAGCTCATCCCGATATAGAACAGATGTGCATGACAAGTGCAGGGGAAATTCTTTCAACTGGCTGTTGTTCAATTTTCAACTCACCACTTTTATTATCTCCACCACCAACTATGAACCAATTCCCATCGATCACAACACCAGCATGTCCAGCCCTGGCAGTCACAAGATCCCCCTGCATTTGCGGTTGGGACCATTCCATCTGCAAGATGAAGAAAAATGAAATCTGGTTTAGGCACTGGTTCTGTGGATCGGAATAATTTCTAACTTCTGTGAAAAAAACACTCACATCACACATAATCAAACTATTCATCGACATCTATATATTGATACATAAAACCACGCATTACTCTCGAAATACTTTCAGGGGCAGTACATTTGGTAAATTATCTAGTTAAGTAATGACTAACCAATGCTAAAATTAGTGAATCAGTGATTACTGTGAAATATGCAAAAGATACGCATAAAACACTTGGACATCATTTCAGGATGGTAAGCTTACAGTTTCCAAATCCAGCACGTTAAGGTCATTGAAAAAGATGGAATGAGAGCATCCGCCAAAGATGAAAAGGTACCGTTCAGCATGCAGTGCAGCTGTGTGATCAAATCTAGGGGTTGGAGGTGTCTGCCTACAAAAACGTAACAATAATTGGTTACAACTTCTGCATAAGATACCTCAAGTGGTTACCAAACATGAACAGGTGCATACGTAGTCTCAGCAGCAGTCCATGTCATTGACTCCAAGTCAAGGACATGAACATCATTTAGTAACCGTCTACTCCTATCTTCTCCACCAAACATGATAAGCTTCGAACCAAACAGGGTGACAGATTGCCCACTGCGAGCTATCTGGTGCATTGAAGGAGAATTATAATATTCAGGATAGACTAGGAGAATATAAAACTTTATAGTTTAATTGTTTCACCAAATGGATAATGCTGAGTACATAGGATTAGAACTTAAGACAATCTGCTTGAGTAGTCACAAATAAAGAATTTAGTTGATTACCGGGGCATTTCCAAAGGTCTCAACAATACCAAAATTGTGAGAGTCCAGATCAATGAACCAAACTGCAGTAGGTTGAAGCAAAAGGAGAATTAATAGAAATATAGAATCAATAGTTCCCCAAAACACGAAGTTGTATAGGGCCGTCGAAACGAACCAGTTATGTTGTCACTCATATTCTTCGATAAACCAGCCACAGTAAGAAGTCTTCTTCCCCACTTTATCTGGATACAAAATTTGGGTTTGCATCAGTCAACTAAACAAATTACCATGCTCTCTGGATTCTAAACAGCACCTAGGCAATTGCAACTTGCAACACAAAAGAATAAACAGTAGGAATTACCATACTGTGACCAGAGGCTGCTGGAAAAACTTCCAGACTAGTACCATTAGCTTTCACATCATTGTATTCCACATTCAATTTTATTGTTGACCATGTCAAAGTTTTTAGATCAAAAACCTGAAACAGTGGTAAGCGGATGTAAGATCCCAGAGATATGAAGAACCTTATAAGAAGTTTGAAGGAAGATAGCATACCTGGTAATCAGACAAGTATCTACCATTGCGACTTCCACCTGTGATGTATAATTTTTCATCAACCACTGCTGCAGCATGCTGCATTGTTCGCAGGGATAAAATGGCACAGAAATCAATTGATATACGAGCATTGAAACAGACATAAAAGACAGATGGAAGGCTCATATACTATATTTAGAGATGGAGAATGTACCTTGTACCGTGCAGCAGGTCGTTTACCAGAAGCAGGAACCGCTATCCACTGGTCATAGCTGAGATCTTGAAACCAATTTTGTCCGTCTGTTCCCATTGCAGTTAACCTTAATATGCAAGACAAAATCAAAGTCAACAGCTATGGGTGATATGAAAGACATTTCTTCAAAGTTCAAACTGCAACTATATCCTTCCAAGTTCACATATACATTTACACCTCCCATCACATAACTATGCCGAACTTTCAGTCAGCCAGCTTCTAAATCCGTTATCGAGAGGTGGGGGGCTAGCAACAAGCTTTGGAAAGGGAAACAAAAGTGTGAATGGTCATTTGGGAAGGAAAGGCATGGTATCACAAATTTTAAATCTAAATCAAATGATATCAAAAACTAATATCCGCAAGCATTCTTTACCCAAGTATTTCCAGCTATCAGTCGAATATAAAGGCGTCCTGCAGTAAACTTTAGTCACCATCAAGATCAAGTCACGATAATGAAATCAACATCCAAACACCCCTGCTGTATCTCAACATCCAAACACTCCGTGGCAAGCTGCCATAGTGCTTTCACGTTTCTTCCACAACCAGATTACTCCATCAACAATTCTAAAATACTCCTTGTTACATATTCTAATGTGGTAACCTTGTTAATTTCACTCACGCCTACTCAACACCACACATCTGCACCTATCTTCCATTTTCAATAAAACAGTACTAACAATGTCCCTAGTTATTCTTTCGTGCAGGGCATCAACTCGCCCACCACAGGACCAAAACTCATCGAATTCATGAGTTTACAAATCTAAAGAAATCAAGCTCGCATTAACAATCAAGTGTGAATGCATTGCAAAATTCAATCAGCTAAGTGCAGCTGAACACTGAAACACCGGCATATGGAATTCTCATCGGGAAAAGCCAGATCACAACTAACAGAACTACAAAACCTATCCAAACTCAAATTCTAATAAAACGATAACAGAATGACCAGAACTCAACATTGACATGATCCATTCACCAAATCAAATGCATCATACTCCAATATGATTATCCACTAAACATAACACAAGAGAGCTAATCAAATCGACAGTTCCAACGGAAATCGATGACAGGCTGAAAAAATAAATGAAAATTCACTGGATTGAAAAATGTAAATGGGAAGATAGCTTACGGAAATTGGATCCGGAGAAGTGGCGAGAGATCGGCGGTGAAGACGCCCGATCTCGAAAGAAATCGGACGGTGAGATGGCAATCGTTAACCGACAAAAACTAACTCGAGAGCACGATGATGGTACCGTATCGTTGCAATGCTCACTCAGTTATCAGTCAGCTCTTTGGAATTGGAATTATAAATGAGACTGGTCAGAAGGGGCTAAATCGTCTATCTATAAACAATTTCCACATCTAACTTTTCTTATTTTTTCAAGTAATCTTTAATTTTTTCAACTTCTTATCACTTTTGTACCATGAATGACATTGCTTTGGTAGAAGGGAATGGTTACTTAAGTTCTGGAGATTGGCATTTGCTTCAACAAGTAGTTCATTTCGCTATTAATGCGGTATGAAATACGTTGCGTTGTAATGAGATCATTTTGATATAACCTTGCATTCATCAATATTTTTAACATGTATTCATGAGTCAAGTTTACATCGTCTCATCTCGTCTTTTTTACCGTCTATTTATTATCCTTAAGTATAGGTTTAGTAGGTTTCTTAGAGGATTTTTACTTGTTTCGTTCCTTATGAATTTACAGGTGTTTAACATAAACACACAAATTGAAGGCAAAAAAGGTGTATTTTGCATGCATCCGAAAGATATGGAAGTCTGCATGCCTCGGATAGTTGCTAGAAGTGGAGCGAAGAAACCAAAATACCAAGAATCAAATTTAAAATGAGCAAAATCGAGCAAGAAGAACCAAAAGGGCAAAATCATACACGGAGGAGTATGGCTCTCGCAGTACTGTTTGGGGGGGGG
>JAYMSP010004861.1:0-15113 GCA_036897095.1 Plantago elongata
TCACTAGTAGTTCTAAGTGTCCTGAACCTATAACAAGAGATTGTTATTCGTGAAAGAGTTGAACTTTCAGATACCCTATCTGATCTCATTCTCCATAACGGATATAAATTACTTGGGTCGTAAAATAGAACCTACCACATATTGAATAAGTGTATCAAGTAGTGTTTTCTCTTCGAAGCTCTCTGAAATATAGCTGAAAAGTTATACGAGAAGCTATCCTGACAATCAACTTATAACCAACACCAACAAGGCGTGTAGTACATGAAGTACTTGGTTTTGGAAATCAAGCAATAGCTCCAAGGTTATCTTGAGTACATGAAGTACTTGGCTCTAGGAGCTAGGGAATAACTCAGGGGGAACATTTGGTTGGGAACCACATGTTTGCAGGTATCTTAGAATGGGATATATTGTAAGGAGAACTCAATTGTTTGTTCTAGTGACTTCCAGGTCTCATAAAGTCGAAGTGGACTAGTTGGAGGATTACGCCACCTCCAGATACCAGTATATTTGTTGTGTTATTTACTCATTCTGTATTTACATTCCAGCATAACACCCACACACATTTACTACTGCAAAGCACAATCTCATTTATCTATCGTTTATGTCTTCCGCTCCCTGAATTTAAGTATCAGAAACCCACCAGTTTTTGAGAAATAGTGTTTATTGACAAAAGTTTAAAACAACTATTCAATCCTCCAGTCTTTTCCTTTACTATTATTTAGATCAACACACTGTTTTTGGACAGCAATAAGACATGTTCTATCATTACCAAAAAAACACTTAGAAACTATTTACGCACCAAAAGACTTAAGGTTTAAGCCATCCCAGTTATGTTGAGGTCATTTTTTATATGTATTTATAGTACCAATATTTTTAACAAAATGTATAATATATATAGTTTGTGTATTTATAGTACCAATATTTTTAACAAAATGTATAATATATATAGTTTTTTCTTAAACAGGTAAATTTTTTTATTAATATAATTGTGATCATAAAAATGTTCTCGAGAAAAAAGAAAAGAGACCATTAGAACAAAATCCTCCATACCAATATATGTAGTATTATAACTGTAGTTATAATTATCCTTCAACAAATAGATTCACTTAGGCTCTTTACACTGAGCCGATTTAGAAATGAATTAACTGAATTGAATTATTATATAAAAAAAACAAGCAGAACGGAGTTGAAAGTAATGAATTTTTAAATGGTGAAGAAAAACATAACCTTATTAAACTCATTCAAACTTGGTTGGTGTTCATTGGCATTTATGTAGTAAGGTCCTTTCTATGGTGAAGAAAAACATAACCTAAATATATATACTACTTCAATAATTGTCATTTGTCTAAGTTAATTCAATTCGATCCATACGTCTTAGTTCGAGTAATTTTATATATAACTTATAAGTGTAATTAACTATAATCTAATATTTTAACATTTAATTTGGCTACAAGGCCCTTATTATATAACTACTTTTTATTTAAAATTTATATAAGAAATGATTTCACTTTTATAATATACTAGTCTTTGTGAATATCAAACAAATAGATTCTTAATTATAAATTCATTTAAATTGAATATTTAACAAAATATATATATATATATATATATATATATATATGTATATATGTAAAAGGTACAATTATTACCACTAACTTATAACTCTTTGCCAATCATATTATATATCCATGCATGTCTCAATCAGAATCATCAGAGTTGTTTATAATCCGATCCAAACAAAATAGACCGATTAATCCGGTTTAGTTTGGCCCGGATATTTATCGGTTTGGTTTCTAGTGTCCGGTAAAATACCGGATTTTTCCAGTATAAAACTTGAATAACCGACTTAATATATTAAAATTGTATTATATTATGCTAGTATAATGCGAACAACTCAACATTAAATACACAATTATAGATGATTAATTTCACAATTAATTAAGTAGTTACAACTAGTACTACTTAACTAGTTTGGTTGGTTTTGCCAGGAGTAACACTCCTGTTTCAATTATTTTAGTTGCCATTTGTCAATTGTAAATATATTTAGAATTTTTGCAAATGGAATGAAAAGTTGAGAATAAACAGTTAGTGAACTTGTTTCTATCTTATATCCTACATCAAATGCGAGATAATTGATGTATTTGACTCATTATTCATTAGTCATCCATGATGATTATATTGACGTAATGTATATCATCAATGACTAATTACTAATTATAGTTATTAATTACCTTTAGCACTTAACAATAATAAGAAAATGAAAAACAATTGTACGGAGGAAATCCGACTCTATATGGTTCAAAATCGGATCCGACCGTATTAACCAGTTTAGTTTTGGTATGGACCGGATACCTGCCGGATCGGTTTAGGGTCCATATATTTTCATGAATTCGGATCCGGTCTTTTCCGGTTCTAAACCGGTAATGGACCAACGAACAACCCTAAGAACCACCTTATAACTTCAATGTTGTTGGAGGTTTGAAGTCTGCATATCCACCTTACAACACCAACTCCTTACAACTAGAGCACCTTATGACTAAGAAAGTTGTTTCACTTTTAGAGGATCGCAGGGAGTTTTTTTTTTTTTTGTAAAACGACGAAAGTGACTCGAACCCATGACCTATTAATTGGAATTGAAGTGTATTTCCAACTGAAATGCGCTACGTTACCTCAAATTGGAAATATAATAGGTGCCACAAGTAAATACAAATTGTTGGGAAATTGGTTGCAAGAGGCAACTAAGTGTGGTTGCAAGAGGCAATCAAAAGAGAGTAAAAAATATTATATATTATAAAGTGTTAAGTGGATAACTTTGAGTAATTAATTATCTAAGTTCCGCCGCTCGATTTTGTGTATTCTTTAACTCGTTGCGAAGTGGGATGTGCAAGCTTCGTAACAATATGAGATACGGGAGGTAACCAATTCTAGGATTGAATGATAAATTGGCTTAAAGTGAACTAGTTGGGACTTGCTTTTTGCAATTGTCCTACATTGGAAATATATGAAAGGAAAGAGTGGCGTAAATGTATACTTGTGTTTACTCTTGTTCACAAGTGTGCATTGTGGTTGTGGAAAACTTCCTATACACGCAGTGAAGGTGAAAGTTTGAAGTAAGAATTTCCAACCAAAAAACGTTCAAACGTTTCTTTTTACTGCGATTTTTCATGGAGCACAACTTTTGGCCTTCCATCTAAGCTTCCAGAATGTTCCTCTTAAATGAGAAGACGTTTCAATTCAAAAATTGAAACCTCCCCACTACTGATGATGTTAATGTGAGATTATTACATCAATTACGAATTTTGGCTTAATGTCTAATCTAGCTGTTACGGTTTTTCTTAGCTATATATACCTCCAGTCCTCACTTGTTTGAGCACACTAGAAATTCTCCTTCCCTTCTCTTCTCTGTTTTCATTCTGCACTTTAGATATTCGAGTGTTCTTCACCAAAAAAGTTCGACAGAGCTTCTGCTATTGAGCTTCCATCGGTTGCTGAGATTGGGCGTTGTACCTTAGGAGATAATTGTCCGAGGAAGGCCTGAAGCTTACTATAGGCGGACAAATTCAGCTTAAGGGAAAGTGGTCTCACTACTGACTCGTCTAGGATTTAATCAGAACCTTTTTTCCTGTTTTCTAGTTTGTGACAACTTACAGTATGTGAGTTTCTTCTTTGTATTGTTCGAATACTCTTGTTACTAACAATTCTTGCAGCTAAAATCTTAACCGGATCCAACATTCTTGAGCTAAATTTGTGTTTATTTTTCATAGCCCGGTTACTAATTATTTTCTGTCTTTTTGTAGTAACAATGACTACTGATGGAATCTCCACTAACACTGCTCCCGAGAACAATGGTTTTGAAAATGTTTCTTGTACCGGTGCTAATACCGTGATTCACGGACCTTTTCAGTTTGGACAAATACCCATTCCCCTATCCAGTTTCGCCAGTTTGATAAACCGGAAAAGTTTAAGAGATGAAATAATTTTAAACTTTGGAAAGAAAAAAATGGATTTTTACCTTACTGCCTCCCAACTTGTCCGGTTTATCACTGAGGACAAACCTGTGGTGGATATGGCTGATCCTAATACCGTGGAAATGTGCAAAGTGTTGTAAAATAACGACTATTTATGTCGCCACACTATACTTCCGAGTCTTGATGATTCCTTGTACCAATTTTTTTATGAAAAGAAAAGTGCGAAAGAACTTTGGGAATCACTATATAAGAAGTATACAGTGGAAGATGCCGGTTCTAAGAAATTCGTTGCTGCACATTTCCATGATTATAGGATGGTGGATGCTAAGCCTGTACTTGAGCAGGCTGAAGAGCTTCAAAGGATCTATCATGACTTGGTCGCTGAGGGCATGGAGATCAATGATCCCCTAAAAGTTGCGTTGATGATAGAGAAACTTCCTCCTTCTTGGAATGATTTCAAGCACTACCAGAAACATAAGAAAAAGGAAATGACCCTTGAAGACTTGATCCTAAAGCTGAGGATTGAAATTGATGTGAGAAAGGTTGTGAAGAATTCATATTTTAATGTTTCTAAGGCTAATGTTGTTGAGGCTGAAAGCTCTCGAGCTTCCAAGATAAAGCGTGCTGACCCTAAGACTTCTGCTCCAAACCAAAGGAGGGTTGGGGATTGCTATATGTGTGGTAGACCAGGCCACAAGGCTAAATATTGTAACGATCGTCCTAATAACAATCGTTGTAAAATCATAACAACAACAACAACAACAACAATAGAAACCAAAGAAACAATAGAAATGGTATAATAACTGTAATGGTATCGGTAATGGTAATGGTAATGGTAATAACAACAAGAGGGTTGGCCAAGCTAATGTTGTTGTTGCAGGTAGTATGGGTATTACCCAAGGAACGGAGGAAATGCATATAAGTGTTGTTGTTTCCGAAGTGAACTTTGTTGGGGAAACTCCATGGATTGGTGGGTGGACACTGGGGCCACTCGATACATTTGTGCAAGCAAATCGATGTTCAAGACTTATCAACCTCTAACCAATGAGGTGTGCTACATGGGAAACTCCGTCGTGGCAAAGGTTCCTGGAAGGGGTATTGTGGCCCTTAAGCTGACATCTGGGAAGGAGCTGACTTTGACTGAAGTACTCCACATGCCTGAGATTCGCAGGAATATGATCTTTGGATATATGCTGAACAAGAAAGGTTTCCGTCAGTGTTTTGAGGCTGACAAATTTATCCTTACAAAGGATGGCTCCTACATAGGATAAGGTTACTTTTGTGAAATTTATTTAAGAAGTTGCTACTACTGTAATTCCTGGTACGAGCCTTATGTCGCAAATGTAACTAAGGCTTCCACCAGCTCAGATGGAAAGAATGTTGCCCAAAAGGCTAATGAATATGTTAAATTTGCTTATTTGCCCGATTCCTTTAATTTATGGCATGGTAGGTTAGGTCATGTGAATCATAAAAGTTTACAGAAATTAATTTTACTTGACTTACTACCCAAATTTAACATTGATAAACAATACAAGTGTGAGACATGTGTTGAGGCGAAATTAGCAAAATCATCTTTTCGTTCTATTGAAAGAAGTTCGGAGCCATTGGATTTAGTACAGACTGGTGTTTGTGATATAAAGTATGTCCAATCACGAGGTGGTAAAAGTTACTTTATCACTTTTATCGATGATTGCACGAGATATTGCTATGTTTACTTAATGAGAAGTAAAGATGAATCAGTTGACATGTTTGTGCACTATAAAATGAAATTGAAAATCAACTTGGTAAGAAGATCAAAATGTTGAGGAGCGATAGAGGTGGAGAATATGAGTCTCCATTCGCTCAATTATGTGCTGAAAATGGAATCATTCATCAAACAACCGCTCCTTACTCCCATCAACAAAATGTAATTGCTGAGAGGATGAATAGGACCCTAAAGAGATGATGAATTCCATGTTGTATGGTTCAGGGGCACCCCAGAATTTGTGGGGAGAAGCCTTGCTTTCCTCAAATTACATCCTAAACCGATTACCGCATAAAAGGCAAGACAAAACACCTTATGAATTATGGAAAGGTCATGCACCTTCTTATAAATTTCTTAAAGTATGGGGGTGTCTAGCAAAGGTTCATATTCCTCCTAAAAGGACTTGAATTGGACCAAAAACGGTAGATTGCGTGTTTATAGGATATGCTCAATATAGTAGTGCATATAGGTTTTTGATTCATAAATCAGATAATTCAGAGATGCACAATAATACTATTATTGAAGCTAGAAATGCTTCGTTCTTTGAGGGTACTTTTCCTTACGTAAATTGATCTACTATTGTTGACTTGAAGGACAACAAAGAAGCGACAAATGTATGGGAGGCGAAACCTCAATAGGAAGTTGAAGAACCCAGATGTAGCAAGAGGGCTAGGACAGTAAAAACTTTTGGTCAAAATTTTTAACCTACATTGTAGATAAGGACTGTGGACCTATAAAGAGGCCATCTCATCAGCAGATTCTGATCTCTGGAAAGAGGCGATAGATAGCGAGATGAATTCGATTCTTTAGAATCACACATGGGAACTTGTGGATCTTCCACCTGGTAATAAACCATTAGGCCATAAGTGGATCTTCAAGAGGAAGATGAAATCAGATGGTTCAGTGGATAAATACAAGGCTCGACTTGTAGTTAAAGGATACAGAAAAACTGAGGGTGTTGATTACTTTGACACCCACACTCATGTTTCTAGAAAGACATCCAGTAGATTAATCATTGTCTTTGCAGCATTGTTCAATCTTGAAATTCATCAGATGGATGTGAAAACAGCCTTTCTCAGTGGAGAACTTGAGGAGGAAATATACATGAAACTACCCGAAGGGTATGTGGTTCCTGGAAAAAATAATAAAGTGTGTAGACTTGTTAAATCCTTGTATGGATTAAAACAAGCTCCTAAACAATGGCATGAGAAATTTAATATGCTTTCAAATGGGTTTAGGATAAATGAACGGGACAAGTGTGTCTATGTAAAAAGATATGACAAAGACTATGTCATCGTGTGCTTATACGTGGATGATACGATTATCATTGGTAACAATGATAACATAACAACTACTAAGAGAATGTGTCACGTAATTTTGATATGAAGGACATGGGCCTTGCCGGTGTCATACTTGGAATGATAATTTCCAAGACAGATTATGGCTACTCACTTTCTCAGAGTCACTATGTTGAAAAGGTTTTTGAGAAGTTTGACAAATACAGTAATGAGATATTTAGAACTCCTATGTAGGTGGTGTCAAAGCTCTGCAAGAATAGGAAAGAAAGTGTAGGATAACTATAACTTGACTATTCTAGGATCATAGGTAGTCTAATGTACCCCATGTATTGTACTAGACCAGATATTTCTAACTCAATAAATAAGTTAGCTCAATGTACAAGTAACCCGAATCACGAACATTGAAAAGCAGTAGTTAGAGTCCTTAGATATCTGAGGGGGACGACTAATTATGGGCTGCATTTTACGAGATATCCAACTGTACTAGAAGGGTATTGTGATGCGAATTGGATTACGGGTTCCTCGACTGTGAAATCCACGAGTGGGTATATCTTCACAATCGGTGGAGTAGCGATTTCCTGGAAATCTTGCAAACAAACATGCATTACAAGATCGACTATGGAGTCTTAGTTCATAGTGTTGGATCTTGTAGCAGAAGAGGCTGATTGGTTACAAAGTTTCTTGGAAGACACTCCTATGTGGTCAAAACCTATGTCTCCAATTAGTTTGAACTGTGACAATATGTCTTCTATTGGACGAGCAAGGAATAATGTGTATAATGGAAAGTCTCGACATATTCGTAGGAGACATAAATCTGTAAGAAATTATTAAAAACGAGAGTTATAGCTTTGGAGTTTGTGAGATCCAAAGATAACATTGCGGACCTCTTAACTAAAGGTCTTGCGAGACGCAGTGTAAAGTAATCAACGAGGGGAATGGGATTAAAGCCCATTAAATGATTACCGCCCATGATGTAAACCCTACCTGAATTGTAAACTCTAATTTGCAGGTTCAAAGGGACAACCTAATTGTGGGGGGATTGACCAACGCACACGGGAAACTAAGTTTCCTAGCTATTCCTATGATGATAGAGTGATAGACCTGTATAGAGGAGGATAAGCAAAAGATTTTAATGATCCTTATACGTTGAGTTGATAACGTGGGGTATGAAAGTGTACTTCTAATAAGAGATCACCTATATCGAACGTGAATGAGCCGCTTCTATGAGATGATTAGAAGGGCTAAATCTCTAGAGCGTTCGATGAAAGTTTCCAAGGCAGTCCAGGGTCAAAACGGACAACAACGAAAGGACCTATGTAGTGTAGAGGAAATCGTTGTGTGTATATCATTGTTTTGTTATACACAAAAAGTCGAAAAGTTCAAGGCATCGCGTCCACTTGTTGGCAAGTGTATCCGATGGTATTTCACTAGGGAAGGTTCAAGGCTAACAACCACCTTTTCTGATGCAACGTTTTTCTCAAAGAACTCTCATAGGGACAACCTAATTGTGGGGGGGATTTGAACTATAAATTTCCAACCAAAAAACGTTCAAGCGTTTCTTTTTACTGTGATTTTTCATGGAGCACAACTTTTGGCCTTCCATCTAATCTTCCAGATTGTTCCTCTTAAATGAAAAGAGGTTTAATTTACAAAATTGAAACCTCCCCACTACTGCTAATGTTAATGTGAGATTATTACATCAGTTAGGAATTTTGACTTAATGTCTAATCTAGCTGTTACGATTTTTCTCAGCTATATATACCCCCAGTCCTCACTTGTTTGAGCACACCAGAAATTTTCCATCCTTTCTCTTCTCTGTTTGCATTCTGCACTTTAGATATTCGAGTGTTCTTCACCACAAAAGTTTGACAGAGCTTCTGCTGCTAAGCTTCCAGCGGTTGCTAAGATTGGGTGTTGTACCTTGGGAGATAATTGTCCGAGGAAGGCCTGAAGCTTACTATAGGCGGACAAATTTCACTTAAGGGGAAGTGGTCTCACTACTAACTCGTCCAGGATTTAATCTGAATCTTTTCTATTTTTAGGTTTGTGATCAACCTACATTAAGTATAATTGAGTTTCTTCTTTTGTACTGTTTGAATACTTTTGTTACTAACAGTTCTCGTAGCTAAAATCTTAACTGGATCTAACAAAAATGACAAGCACATTTCCAGTTCATCGTGCAGGTCTAGTATATCATTTCATTCTCATTCTTCTTCTATCTTCCTTCCTTCCTCCTTTCTTTTTTTTTCCCTTTAGGATACTGTAGGAAAACGTTTTCCTAGCAAGTAGATCCGCATTACGAACCCGCTCTAGTGAGTACTAGTGCGAACCGAAGGCACTAATTAACCCAAATATCTCTACTTATTTATTACTTTAATTATCCCTTGTAATTTAGTTAATTTGGTACATGACCATAAATAGGATTAAAGGTACACAACCCGTAGAATAGGAGAACATGCCCCTGACCCGAATAAATCCTAGAAGGATCCTCAGGTATAAATACCAAGAACCCTAGTTGTATTTACAAAATTGATTATGAATGAAGTTACTTTACCGTTGAAAAGCGTGCAATCACAATTGAAAGATGTGATTATCTTGCGATAACCTCTCTCTTGTAAGTGATACCTTCCCTTCTTCTCTAAATCATGTCAAGGTGGTCTTGACTCTTGGAGCCCGTTGTAATAAATGAAAAGCTAGATAATTCGTATTATAAATTATTGTGGGAAAGTTACATTCCAACGTATACCTTTCATTAATTTGAAAAGAAGATCAAGATCACTAGATCAGAACATCAAGGGAATTAAATACTGGAAATTAAATAGGTGAATCCATCATACCATCATAAGGCCAAATTTTACACTATTACAAATTAATGTCGTGACGACGTACACATTGGTTTAACAATATAAGGATAGGAGAGCTAGCACCAAGTAAAAGTTTAAACTGGATTTAAACAATCACCAACCAGACCCTTCACACAAAATCACAAGTAATTGACTTGTTTATTTAAGACAATTAACTACTTTCTAGCTATAAAGTATACATTGCGATTGCGATTGTTTTGCTAAGTATTGAAATATTTATTACGAACCGTAAAAGTTGAGGAAGATCTGACCATGCACACAACATATAGCAGGCAAACATGGATGTTGTTTTGTTTCTGAAATTAAACACGATCAGGTGTAGGACTTCCGGATGGCTCAATCCTATTCATCTTGAATTGTGGGAGGTTCGAAGCATCACTTTCGTCATGATAAAGATAAGCCATCCCACCATGCCGAGTCATGTCCATTCCTGCCATTTCGTCCTCACTCGAAATCCTTAATAGTCTTAACTTATGGAGTGTTAAAAAAAGTGGTACCATAGTAGCCGAAACCCATCCAATTACCACTAGAATTTGGATAATTTGTGCTGCAAGGAGATTTCCACCACCACCCATAAACAACCCGTATGGTCGATCAGGTTTACCTGGGTACACCTCGTTCACGTAATTCTTTGTTGCAAATAGTCCAGTAAATAGCACACCCCATGCTCCACAACCACCGTGCAATTGGGCCGCTTCTAGTGGATCGTCATACTTGAATTTCTCTGCTAGCTTGTTGAACCCAATCAACACCCAAGCCGCCACGAACCCACAAATTATTGCGGCCCATGGTTCCACGACAGCGCAACCTGAAGTGATTGCAGCAAATCCACCCAACAGGCCATTACAGACATCAGTGACATTCCAATGTCCTACCATCAGCCTTTTGCTAAACAGGGTGGTAAGAGCAGCTGTACTCCCCGCCAGAGTTGTGGTGACTGCTGTTCTCCCGATGGCACTCCACTGACCATAATAGGTTCCCCTCGTGCCATACGACTTTAAGATGGTCAAGAATGAACCCGGGTTAAATCCGTACCAACCAAACCACAACAAAAAACTACCCAACACCACCAGTGAAGCGCTATGGCCACGGAGGGCAACCGACCTACCAGACCGGTCGAACCGGCCAATTCGGGGACCTTCAATCAATGCTCCCCATAGACCGGCAATACCCCCGACCATGTGAACCACACCCGAACCAGCAAAGTCGATGACCCCGGAGCCAAATAGTAAGTCCCCATTGCTTCTTTGAGCGCTAGCCCAACCATCAGTAGACCATATCCAATGTGAGACAATTGGGTACACAAAGCCAGTGAGAAATAAGGAGTATATTAAGTAGGCCACAAACTGTGTTCTTTCAGCAATTGACCCGCTTGTAATACCTGTTACATCATATATAAACCAGTATAAATAATTTAGGAATAAATCATAAGTACCGTATATCTGGTGGAACTAAGTGAAACTTCAACTTTTGAGAATAATTTACTTTACCTTAGAATATAGTATTACACACTTGAAAGGATATTGAGTTTAATAAAAATGTTGGTGCCGATCGTCTAGCAAGTTTAGGCTATAATTGTGAAGGGGGCAGAAGATTTTGGTATTTCCCGTCATCCTCTGTAATTCTCATTTTAGGCACCGACATTGGACTCTAAACCTTATTTATTTCGTTTTCTAAAAAGAATAAAAAATTACACTCTTAAAGTGAGTCTTGATATAGTTTGGCCTGTTGTACAATATTGCAACAACATATGATGTTATTAACTTATATACCTTGTTTAATTTTCACTTATTCAAGAACTAGAAACAAAGTCAACACACCAATATAATGAAATTTTGTAATTCTCTTGTAAATTTCTATCACTCCTTTTAATTTCCATGAAACTAGCTCGCGGCAATTTAACCGTAGTCTCCTTGTATATTAATTATCAGAAAGGCAGAATACATGATTCATTCTAGTCTTTTCATTCTACCCCTTTATTAAGCTAAACACCTATCTCCTATATACCTCTTTACAAACCATCTCAAATCTAACATTTCAATTCATCCACACATATAGCGTATTATATGAAAATTGACTATTAAAAATATTTTCCATGAGTACGTAATGTACTCCAATGACTCGTTGGGGGCCGGGGTATGAAAGAAAATATACTTCCTACATCGAGATCTCAATTTCCCTTCTTCATTTTAAAGTAAGGTATTCAGTGGTATTATAAAATGTAAATTATTTACATTAACCAAATTGATTAATCATCCATATTCCTTTAATATATATCTTTAAATCATTTTCAAGAAAGCATGTAAAATATGAATGGGAATTTAAAACCGAAATGCAAAACGTAGATACGTACCTGCTGCAGCTATTGCAAAGGCCCATTGATAAAGAAAGAAGCTATAATCCGCAGTAGCCGAAGGAAACTCCGTCAGCCCAAAAGAGTGCTTCCCAATAAACCCATTGGACGGCCCGCCAAACGCGAAAGCGTAGCCGAAAAGGTAGTAGCTCAGCCCGCCTGCTGCGGCATCCAACACATTGGTGAGCATGATGTTCATAGTGTTCTTGGCTCGGACGGAGCCAGCACAAAGCATCGCAAAGCCAAGTTGCATTGCAAAAACCAAATAGGCTGAAAATAGGAGGTATGTGTTGTCGATAGCGTAAGTGGTGTCCGAAAGCCTAGTGGAGATGGAACCGAACCGGTCGCAAATGAAGGCGGCTGCTGCAGTGGCGTTGGGTGCTCCTCCAAGGAGGGGGAGGAGCTCCGAGGCCGTGCAACTGTAAGGGTCGGCCATGTTAGTTAGTCTAATTGTGTGTTTTCTTTTTTGTGTTTGGGTTAAAACTTGAAAGTGTTTATGCTGTGAAATGAATCAAATCTTGGGGTTCGGATTTTATAGTATAAGAGGTGATGCCACACGTATATGTATAATATAATATAATATAATGTTGGTTTCTTTATTCCAATTTGCATAAGTTTATTGTTTTTGGTGCTTTTCATTTTACCATTTTATTAAATTTTTGATGTGAGAAACTCGAATGATTGGTTCAATTGACACAAAAAATCAAAGCGACTGTGAGTCAACGCTTTGCCAAATGTGTGAGAAGAGACATGCTATCATCATTAATGTGGCCAAAATGAAATGTTGATAATCTCTATATACATTGTCTATGGACCACATTAGTAGTAGAAATACTTCTATTACTAGTTTCACTAATTTCTCTTTCAACAAGTTAATTACTTTCAACTAAGTTAATTAGTTGACAAATATCGTAGTAAACTAGAATCATCATTGCATGTTTAACTAAATTTATAATAATAAATTTATCCGGTTGATAATTTTATTTTTATAATAAATCTATAACGTGGACGTCTAGTTAATACATTAGCTAATCTATTAAGAAAGCTAACTCATTTACTTTTACCTATAATATATATCAAATTAGCTGACTGAATTATCAAACACCATATTTACCAAATTTGCTAACTTATACTAAACACTTTAATAAAAATCAATTATATTATCAGCTAACTTAATTACTAAACACTTTAATGAAAACTAACTAATTTGCCAGCTACCTAATAACATATAATTCAGTTTATCAACTATCAACTATATTATCAACTAATTTTACTAAATAAATCATTAATATATAATAATTTGAGATACCGTGTACCATGCAAAATAATTCACGTATATAATCCCCCATCCAAATCATAGCGTCACATAATTGTTCGACCAAGACCTTCGAGGATTAAAAGAGACTAAATCTCTGATTAAGGATTTTGAAGTTCATTGACATTATACATTTTGATGGGAGTATCAAGAATCGTTAACTTGCTAGAGTTTTCTACCTTCCTATGGTATATATGTCATATGTGGAACTCTAGACGGTAAGAATATATCTATTTTAAAGAAGAGAAATTTTTTTTATAATCAAGCGATACTTTCTCCATTTCAAATTCATTTTCAATATTTAATTTTAATTCGTTCCAACTTCATCTCCCATCATTTAATTAAATAGAAAAAAAATTTCTACTTTATATACTATATCTCTTACTTTATTTTTTATTTGTCATACTTTATTCACCAAATTTCCTACTTAATCACTATCTCTTCAATTTTATTCACTTTTTTATTAAATCATGTACTTGGATCTGCAGGAAAATGAAATTAGAACGGAGGGAGTATATCGTTTCATTAACAGCAAAGTGCATGCGTGATGAGCATAAGCCCCACATGCAGTACACATCGTTATGTAACAACACAAATCAACCAAGACACACTATCATAAACCTTGACAAATCCTTCTAAGGTCTATCAGAAGAACTATGACTTTCTTAAGAATAATATATGAAACATCAACAGATTGGTCGCTGAACAGGGGCACATTATGTTCCTTTATCACTGCCCTCATATCCAACATTTAAAGCTTGTTTCATACATACAATCCAATCCCTAATCTTTTCCCACATCCAAACATTTGAACTTGATTACTTTGACCACCTCAAAAGCTAAGATTATGTCCCCACTAAATATAAACTTGTTTCTCGCCTTCCAAATGACACCATGGCAAAAAATGCAAGCCACCTCAGCTTTTGAATGTACTAGTTTAGAGAATGTCAACATGTTACTTTTCACGTCCATAAAGTTAGATCGTTGAAGCTCCAACCACCAAACAACATTTGTCCAAATATGAAATGCAGATCCACACTTGAAGACGCGGTGGTCTGTGGATCTCTCATCAGTTGTATTACTTAGCTGGCAGTAAGAAGCACAGTCCGGGTGGATAAGCTTCCTTCATTTCAAGTTTTGGAGAGTAGGAATTCCTTATTGAATAAGTTTTGATATGAATGCATTTATCTTCAATGGGCTCCATCTATTACTAACCAAGCTTGCCTAGTACAATGGTTGTTCTTCTCTTCAGGATTGGCCGACATTGATCTGGGTGTAGCCAAACTCAGCAGAATAAGTCTGATCGGTAGTACATTTTCATATCCTGTAGTCCACCTGATTCTGAACAAAAACAATCTTGTTCAACAAAAGAATAAAGTTCTTACACCAATCCTCAACCCCCTCCTCCCCAAAGAAAAAAATTATAATCCTCCAGGACCAAAAAAGTTTGGAGCACCCCAACTTCCATATATAGTACCAGCCACTAACAATCCTTATCTTCCTATCAAAGAATTAATCACAGAAACATGTCTCTCAAAATTCCACTAATAACCCAAACATCTTCCCAAAAG
>JAYMSP010004862.1:0-15109 GCA_036897095.1 Plantago elongata
TTATCAATCGATTCTAGATGCAAATCACCATCAATCTCTATTGAGAGAATATAATCACCCATTTCGGGGAATAGAACCCGTGACCTTATGGTTACGGGGTGTCTCAGCTTGCCACTCGGCTACAAACGCTTTGACAAAATATGGGGATTTAGAGTGTACTAATTTGTTCTTTACCTTAATGGTGTGCAATGAATGATTATTTATTCCTTCTGCGTGTGAGAGGGAACTGTGGGGTATGTGTGTAGCAAATGCTGCAATTGTGTGGAGTTTTATTGAATTTAGTTAAGAAAATGTAAACTTCGATTCTCCAAGAAGTCGAACCAACACGTACAAGTGAAAAGTAATTAACTTTGATCTACAAAATGAAAAACCTCTAACAGTATTATATAGCTAAATCTACCACCAGCATATTATAACTCAAACTCCAATTGAACAAGTTACTAAGTCTATATAAAAATAGTTCCGAACTATAAGTCTTATTCATAACAATCCCCCAACCCCATATCCTTAAATGAGCCTTTTCCTCAAGCTCGATCAGCCAATTCAGCCTCTCCTTGTAAGTTCGCATGGTTGGTTCATTAAAGTTCTGGCTACAAATGTTTCCGTCTTGAAAAGGGGAGGGGGGGGTTGTTATGGGAGCACACTGCAGTTGAAATTACTTTTGTAGGTCATGGATGTAAATGTTCAAATCTTAGGGACTAATCTGTTCTCAACTCTAAATAAGCAAGTTAGCCAGTATAATTGAATACTATTTCCTAATAAAAATACTTTTCCTCTACAATTTTAATGGTTGCTCTCTCATTTCCTAGTTTTGGTATGATAGGTGATGATGCTAACTTTTGTTTTGTGTCCTCGTAGTTCTTTAAAGATCGTCATTACTTGGACAAAGAATGGGGACACTACTTCTCTGTAAGTTATAAGAATTATGTAAGTTTGCTTTCTATTGTTACTGGATGTCTGGATTATTATAAAGTGGCTAGTCTTTATGCAGGAAGAAAAAAGAAGTGTCATTCTGGAGGTATTTTTCTCTTTAAGACGTAGCTACTAATTTAGTATCTGCTGTATCTCTTGTTCTTGGTCTCAGCAATATTTTTTGATGATTATGTCCTTACCTGTTAACTTTTAGAGTACCATTTATGTTACTTTTTTTAGTTTGAAGAATTTAAGATCATATTTTACTTAAAACGCACCACTAACATTTTTGGATGACAAAATGTACCACTAATTATTAATATATTTTTTGTTTCATGTCCTTATTCTAATAATTTGATGCATGTATCGTACTTGGCTTTAGTTTCTCTGGATACCAGTATCACGACAATTTGATGGAGTTCTCCTTCTCTGTCTGTGCCCCTACTACATTAAGTTTTATAGAATTGTTCATCATAAGCGTCTAAGATGCAGCTTCTTTCAATTTTGTTTGTTCTTTTTGCCACCACACTGTTGATGATCATTAAAATTGCTATTGACCAGGTTGGCTGTGGAGCGGGGAATACTGTCTTTCCATTGCTCGCAACATACCCGGACATATACATACATGCTTGTGATTTCTCAAACCGGGCTGTAAATCTGGTCAAGGTTATACCTTTGTTTCTTGTTCGGCAACAAATTATGACATGTTCATATGCTGTGTGATATTTATTTTATCATGATTCGCTCCTTTACGTTCATACTGGATGGGGAAACTTACACAGTTCTATTGACATGCATTTTCATAGTTTGCTACCAGTAAAAAACTTTTGACAATATTTGTGTTTCTTGTTTGGGATTGACCATGTAATTACTGAAGTGTAGAAAGAAGTGTTATTGATTCTGTCTCCCTGATGTAACTCTAGATGCACAAGGACTTCACTGAGGCCCGATTGAATGCATTTATTTGTGATCTGACCATCGATGATCTATGCCAACATATTGCTCCTTCTTCAGTGGACATAGTAACAATGGTAATACTGTTGCAATTATGCATTTAGTTACCTACTTGCAGTGTTCTTTTAGGCTGAGCATGGCAATGAATTGCTTTCTTATATTCACATTCAATTGTCTTCAGTATATTTTCTTGTTCCATATTGTGATATATAACAAGCTGTGGATGTTTATTGACCTGGCTAACATTTTTGAACAGATATTTGTTCTGTCTGCAGTTTCCCCAGAGAAAATGCCTACGGTAGTACAAAATATCAGAAAAGTTCTCAAGGTGAGTACACTGGATTTATGCAAATCTACTTATATTGCACTGATATGATACTTTTTATCGTCTTTGTACAGCCAAATGGACGTGTATTATTTCGTGATTATGCAACTGGTGATCTTGCTCAGGTGAGAGTTAGATCTGAAATGACATATTTATTGCAGTGAAATGTTCAATAATTTGTCTGTCAACTTCGGTGCATTCAGGTATAGGCTTACATAATTTCTGATGGGCTATGTTTTTATATCTATACTTGAAAAAAAAAAAAAAAGGAATTGTGATTGCTCGAGTAGGTATATTTATGAGTGATAGCCTCAAACATCTGATTATATGGCTATATTATTATTATGGCCTTAATGAACACATTCAAGTTCTTTATGTAGATATTAAATTTGCATGTTGCTGAGTTCTCATATTATGTTATACCAACAGGAAAGGTTCTCAGGCAAGGAACAAAAGATAAGTGAAAATTTCTACGTTAGGGGTGATGGCACTGTAAGTTGCTGTTCTTTCTCAGTGGAAGTACTAGGAAAATAGAAAAAGTAAAAAAAGCGTCGTGAATTGCTATAAATATTTCCAGGTTCTTACAAACATTTTTATTACCAGAGGGCTTTTTACTTCTCAGACGAGTTCTTGGGGAATCTTTTCAAGGAAAATGGGTATGATGTACGAGAACATGTAGTGTGCTGTAAGCAAGTGGAGAACAGATCAAGAGAGATCGTAATGAATCGGTGAGTTGTCGAATATCACTCACGAGTGTCTTATTTTTGTCATATTGTTCAAGAGTTCAATGCAAGATATTTAATTGCAGTTCCAGTGAAGCACTGTTCCTTCACTTGCAACTCTGATTATCATTTTTTTTCTGTGTATCGTCCATCTGAAGAGAAATGCCTTGATTAGGCTAAGGTGCTTGTTAGATTGATGGTTTGTCAGTCTGCAGCTTTTTTAGATTTAAATTGATGGACTTGATATCATTTAACATTTGGAGATGCTTTAAGCTGTAAACCTGAGCTATTATATGCTTTAACATAATTGCACCATGACTATCAACCAGTATATAATACTTCCTCCATGCGGGTCAAGGTTCCCATTTCATTTTTGTTGACTTTTAAAATCTCCATTTGGCTATAAATTAGTCTAAACCATAATTAAAAAAAATCAATACTATGCATAACCATACAACATTTCCATAATTTTTATAAGAAAAATGATGTGTACTAAATGATTTAGGTTAAATTTTCCGTCAAACGAAGGTTACAAAAAGTCAACAAAAAATGAAATGGGAACCTTTGTCCTGGGACAGAGGAAGTAATTAACATATGCATGCATGATGCATCTATATATAGTTCACACCTGGGCAGTTGATATAGTTACGACAGATCTTACCCAGTTCCCTGCAGGCAAGTTGGAGAGGGTTAATAAGGCTGATTGTTTGGGAATATATTCTTTACATTTTCCTTCATTTAAGTTATAAAGGCCAGTCTTCCTGAACCCTATATTTTCACTGCTTCTCCTACCTAATATGGTTAATGTCATTTAACGTACTTTTCTTTTGTAACATTATATATAGTTTTGAGTAATTTGTAATACTTGTTGCTGGTGTCAGATGATAACATAATCCTTGGCATTTGTGAAAATCCACATTTCTAGTTGAATAGGCAATAAATCATCCAATCTGTTGACTTGTACGTTATTAGAGCTGAAAACATGTCTTACATCTTCCCCTTGTTCCACCCGAAGAAAAATTGTCTGATACATAGGTGGTCACGAATGAAAACAATGCCATATGTATGAACTATCTACTTTTTTTTTTGAAACGGTTAGAGGGTGACTCGAACCCGACCTATTGGTTGGAGGTGAAGCGTCTTATCAACTATAAGACTCAACTGAGTTGCGCTTCGTTGTCATGAACTATCTACTTTGAAATATCAATGTGGAAAGAACTCGATTTGGTATTGTTGATATTGGAAAGTTCTAGAAACTTGCTTGTAGCACAGAGCATATATTCCATTCTGCATCATAACATCACATGCACCGATCATCATAAGATGTTGAACGAGAATTTCAGCTTAAAACTTCTTGTAATAGCACTCCTGTCTGACTAAATAAACTTCTGCAACTGGATGGCAGGCGGTGGGTTCAGGCTGTATTCCAGGCCACTGACAGCAACTGCATATCTAGTGCAGCACCTGAAACTGAACAAAGATATTTGCAAGGAGATTGCAGTGAGAAGAAAGACATCTTAAATGGGGTTGACATTGACATGTCAGATGGAATGGCTTTGGAGTTATTTGGTATTGCTTCGCCTTGTGAAGAGGTATGTGAGTATGTGACACTCTTTACTTTATTAAGCAATAGTACCATTTAGGCGAACCTTATATGGTGCTATGAATAACAAGTTTCCCTCCTTACATCTTAGTCTTATGAGTGCGAAGTGCATGATCACCCAATTGTGTTGTAATGTACAATTTGAAAATGTTATTTATAAGAAATCCTGCTCCACAGTCCACATCACCTTGCTTTTCACAACATGGAAGGTCTGTCTGAAACTTTTAATTTGGAAACAACAAGCTGTTTTGGTACAGGATAATATGGAAAAAATATAACAGTAAAGATTTTAATGCTATAATCCCCAACTTAAAAAGGGCTTCTATTTTTGTTTTGAAAAGCCTCTATTGGGCCTTGGTAATTTAATACTCATAATGGTAGAAGCCAAAAAATAGGTCAACATGACAACTTTATTGTGGATCGGCACCGAGTGATGAGTCATGGGCTTCTTGGAGGCTACTAATTAGTAGCTCAAACTCAAACTCATGGGCTACTGGTTACTAGCTCATAAAAAGCATCCACTGGAAGACTTTTGAGGGCCTTTAGGTAGTTTGAACTTTAAATCCCTGCAAAAACTCCAATTGGAAGTGTCTTTACAGCTCCATATTTGAACGATTATATTTCATTCTCACAGATTATTGAGGTTAGCGTAAGGGATTTGCGTTTCAAGATAAAAGTGCTTTCAAAAGAGTATCAGCACACCTGCACATCAACTGGCTTAATGCTGTGGGAATCAGCTAGGTTAATGGCATCCATCTTTGCAACAAACCGCGACATTTATTCTGGGAGGAGAGTTTTAGAACTCGGCAGTGGCTGCACTGGAATTTGTTCAATGATTGCAGCTAAATCTGCTGAACTTGTTGTTGCCTCTGATGGAGACCCTAGAGCCATTGATTTGTTAACTGAGAATGTCACCTTGAATCTCAAGTCACCATCGTCTGATTCCCTCCACGTGCAAAAACTAGAATGGGGGAATGAATGTGATATAGCGGCCATAAAACAGCTGAATGAGAATTGTTTTGATGTCATTGTTGGGACAGACGTCACATACGTTGCGGAGGCAATTATCCCTTTGTTTGCAACTGCCAAGGAAATGATTTCACGCAGCAGCTCTACAGAAAACAAAATGCCAGCTGCTCTGATACTCTGCCATGTATGGCGTAGAGTTGATGAGCCTTATATTCTATCTGCAGCATCTAAGCATGGTTTCGTCTTGGTTGACAGTTGGTCAGACCGTAGCCCAAGCGGGTCAAGTGGCATAATCAAGAGCTGGTTGGCCAATACACAGTATGATGTTCCATCTACATCTCTTAATATTATGTACTTTAACATTGCATAGGTGATTGAAATTTTATTGAAGAGTTTATACAGTATGCACAAGGATACATGATAATATATTTCTGGGTTTGCTTGGTTTTTGACAAATTTGAATACATGTTTTTTTATCAATAGGAAACTGAGTCAATCCAGACAAGTGCAAACTCTCATCTTATATACAAACATGTGTAAGACAAGTTTTTCGAAAGGACTAAATCAACCTCACACAATATAAACATTTACTGATTTAACTGTTTCTATAATAAATCTGCATTATAATTGTATCATTATTGTTAATGCATGTAACTAAACGTGTGATTGGTGTTTGTAATGAAATATGTGATGTTATATATATATTTTATTCGAGATAATCTGTCGCAAAGGTTTCTCCACTTTATATTGCGAAGACTAGCCCTCTTAACTGGATCAATATATATTGTTATTCAATTTATAAAAATTATGCATTTGACATTAATTTACAAATTATTTATTTTTATACTTGAGTAAATTACTAATTAACAACTTTAAAATTCAAATATTACTCAACCCTATTAAAATAAAGCTCCCTTTGGTTTTTTACGAACTTCCAAAACTTCTACTTGAGTTAGATAAAGAAATAAACATAAAAATAAGTCGTGAGTGGTATTAAATTGATAAAATTGTAAATGGATTGTAAAATAGTTGAGTGAATAAATTAACGTTAATGTAACAGCTTGAAATTTCATTAAACGAATTTAAGCGTCTTAGTACGAACTTGAGCGACAGAACTAATTCGTAGATCGTGATTCTTTAGCCTAATCTATTAAGCCTTCAAATTTCAGCCCAAAGCCTTGTTTGCCTGGCCCAGATTAAAACCCTTCATTAAACCATAATTACTTTCATTAAACTAAATTACGTTACAAAATTTTAGCACTATTCGCGGTCTTCTTCTCGTACGCCTCTTCTCCCAGGATTACAAAAGTTCCTCTATATCAAGCTCCTTCACGTTAATCGGTAAGTGAAAGTCGTTCTTATTTCTCCCCAATCATCTTCTCCTCAGCTTGCCTTTGATATTTCCCCTCTCTCTCATTTGCAACTTGGGGCCAGCAAGGTACCGAAATTCGTGGAGGGGTTATTGGTTGGTTCGAGTAGAAAGGGGATCTTAATTCCCTTTACTTTTCTCAAGGCAAGTTTCCCTAAGTCTCATTTATTTAGCTATTGTCGATTATAGTTCATGTTGTTTGCAAGTTTTCGTTGAATTATGTCATGTTTATAAGTCGTCGTTGGATTCTCGCATGCCGATTAATATCCTATATGTTCACTGCAATTTCTGAGAACTCTCTGTAACATGGCAATGGTTGGAAGTGTCCTGCTTGTGTTGGTCTGTTTTTGAATCCATGTAATATGATTAATCAAGGAGGTTAAAGTTAATCATAGTATTTGGTGAATTGGTTGGTTCTCTTATTTTCTTAATCTTGCACAAAGTTGGATAGGGATTAGGGAGTAACGTGTTGTTCGAGTAAATGTTTGCTAGTATAAGTGCTTAATGGCAGATTCAATATTGCACAAGTCTTATTTACTCACTGCTTGGTATTTTCTAGTTCAACTAGTTTATGGTGATATGTTGTCAAGCCATGAAACATGGACCATACATTCAGGTAGTACAAAAATTGCTCTTCCAAGTTGCTATGGTATTGTGTGTGTAACTGGCATAGTGATAATAGTCAATGCTATTTGATATTCCATGTTTGTGGAATCAATTATGAAATTAGTTGTAAGCATTGGTACAACATAAGTGTTTTCAAATGTGTTGGTCTTCAAGATAAATTTGTAGGGTGCTGTAATTGTTGTTGCTAATTACATGGCATCTTAATTAACTTTTCTTGTTATTAAAACTTTGATACTTGCATGACTGTATAGTTGTGTGAGTACATGGCATGTGATGAATTTATTGTTTCATGCGATCACATTAGTCCATGCACTTACAAGTTTAGAGTTTAATATCATGCATTCATGTTAATAAGATTTTAAGTCAAGGAAGATTTCAAGTCATGTAAAAAAGGGCTGGTAAGGTCTCCCAAGCAAATCGTGATCAACCAAGTTAAGCGGTCACCATCGGCTAGGCAACTAGCAAATCGTGACTATCAAGTTAAACGGTCACTATCGACTAGGCAACTAGTAAATCGTGACTAAAGTTAAGCGGTCACCATCGGAAACTAGCAAATCATGGCTATCCAAGTTAAGCGGTCACCATTGGCTAGGCAACTAGTAAATCGTGACTATCCATGTTAAGCGGTCACCATCGACTGGGGATGTACTTTATGATGCCAATTGAGCTCATGATCATGTCAATATTTTAAGATTGTTTTCCAGTCAAGTTTCAAGTCTTAGTTTAAGTTGGATGTTAAAGTTCAAGTGTTTAGAGTCAAGTACAATTTTAATTAAGTTGCATTGCATGATTTCAAGACTAAAATGTTTACAAGACATGAAGATAGAACTTTAGGTCATTGCACGTGCAATGAATTTGCTCAGTCAAGTGGACACGACTGACCTCAGTCAAGTGATCATTGTCGGAATCAACTTTTACTATTTTATGTTTAAGATTTGCAAGACTTATTATCGTCTCAAGAAAGACTTATGTTATTTATAATTTTGCTGTATTATTTTACTAATTCACGAATTTGAACCAAGAATTTTCCTGCCAGGTAACATTATGCTTAAGTCCCCAAACTACATTTAAAATTTTATTATTTATGTTTGTCGAATTTTCAAGCTCATGAACTAGAGCGATTTTTATTTTCCTTAAATTGTCTTTTAAAAATTAGGACGCTACAACTTGGTAAGGTTTTAAAACCAGTTCTTACGGACTGAGAAAATTTTCTCACTTCATTCTTTTCAAAAATGCATATCATGCTAGCATCAAAGAGTCATGCATGTTAAACAATGATCACTGGCCAGTCACTTCTCCACTTCGATAAGACTTCTTATGCTTATATTGGAGTATATGATCTTGCTAAGCCACGAGTACGACTGTTTTGATTTATAATTTGAATATTGTCGTAGTAACTTTGTGTTGCTCATTTGTTAATTGTATGCACGATGTTAATTATATATAGCATCATGAGTCGTACTAGAAATTCGAGGAATGATCAAGCCAGTGGTAGTATACGAATCATGCGGTAAATCCGATTATGGTGGAAGCTTTGGAACAATACTCAGGCTAGGACCCCAGCACCGACAAGGAACCGCCTCATTGATTTTCTGAGGCTTAACCCACAAACTTTTGAGTTTTTGGCCGACCCTATGGAAGCGGAAGATTGAGTGGCTGAGATGGAGAAGTTATTCGATGTCCAAGATAATACGGAGGATGAGAAGGTGCGCTTTGCTGCTTTTCGCCTTAAGAGTAATGCACCGAAGTGGTGAAAATGGGTGAAGGCCCAGTATGAGAAAGCCGAAACTCCTTTTACTTGGAAGAGCTTTAAGGCGGGCTTCTACGCGAATTATTTTCCACTCAGTGTTCGACGTCCGAAAGAGAACAAGTTTCTAAATTTGGTTCAAGCAAATATGACTGTCAAACAGTATGAGGCAAAGTTCAACAGCTCGTCTAGGTTTGTAGCTAGGTTTGTGGCTACTGATGAGGATCGAGCTACTAGGTTTCAAGTGGGGTTAAACCCGGTTATTAAGGCGGGGGTTGCACCTTTCGAGTTAAAGGTTTATCGTGATCTAGTTGACAAAGCTCTTGTGGTTGAGGAGGTTCAGATGGAGGTCAGTAAGGTTTTGTATCTCCTTGCCCCCCCCCCCCAGTACAATCATCACAGGCATGACGCTCTCGATAAGGGGCAAAGTGGTGGGAAGAGAAAGGCACCTGAAGAACTTCGAAAGAGAAGTTTCATTGAGTTAGCTACTTGTACTTCGTATGGGAAAAGACACGGCGGCGAGTGCCTAAAAGGCAAGAGGGTATGCTACCATTGCAAGCAGCCTGGGCAAACAAAGTATTTTTGTCCGTCCCTCACGACACCAACGGCTCCATCTTACGATCCAACAAAAAGCATTGTGCCAGCTCCTGTGGCTGTACCCATTAGGAGTGTATCGACTGCACCAAAGAAGAATCAATCACAAGCCAGAGTCCCGTGATAATAACCGTGGATGTTGAGCAGCCTTCTTACAACGACAATGGTATAGATTTACTTATCATGCATTAGTTTATATTAATTGTTTTATACTTCTTCCGTGGATATGTGTTTTATGTACTTAGTGTGCCGTTCCTTCTCTCCATGTGCTTTTATGAATTTTATGCTTAGTTGTCTGTGTATGTGATATGGCCGATCAATTAATTTCCGAGGATGAAATTTTTTAGAAGGTGGGTAGATTGTAACAGCCCGAAGTTTCATTAAACGAATTTAAGAGTCTTAGTATGAACTGGAGCGTCAGAACCTAATTCGTGGATCGTGATTCTTTAGCCCAATCCATTAAGCCTTCAAATTTCAGCCCAAAGCCTTGTTGGCCTGGCCCAGATTAAAGCCCTTCATTAAACCACAATTATTTTCATTGAATTAGATTATGTTATAAACTTCCAGCACTATTCTTGGTCTTCTTCTCCTATGCCTCTTCTTCCAGGATCACAAAAGTTCCTCTATATCAAGCTCCTTCACTTTAATCGGTAAGTGAAAGTCATTCTTATTTCACCCCAATCATCTTCTCCTCATCTTGCCTTTGATATTTTCCCTCTCTCATTTTCACCTCGGGGCAGCAAGGTACCGGAATCCGTGGAGAAGTTATTTGTTGATTTGAGTAGAAAGGAGATCAATTTACGCTTGCAGACGTTAATTCCATTTACTTTTCTCAATGCAAGTTTCCCTAAGTCTCATTCACTGTTATTTGGCTATTGTCAAATTATAGTTCATGTTGTTTGCAAGTTTCCGATGAATTATGTCATGTTTATAAGTCGTCGTTGGATTCTCTCATGCCGATTAATATCCTATATGTTCACTGCAATATCCTAGAACTCTCTGTAACATGGCAATGGTTTGAAGTGTCCTGCTTGTGTTGGTGTGTTTTTTAATCCATGTAATCTAATTATCAGGGAGGTTAAAGTTAATCATAGTATTTGGTGAATTGGTTGGTTCTCTTATTTTCTTAATCTTGCACAATGTTTGATAGGGATTAGGGAGTAACGTGTTGTTCGAGTAAACTGTTTGCTAGTATTAGTGCTTAATGGCAGATTCAGTATTGCACAAGTCTTATTTGCTCACTACTTGGTATTCTCTAGTTCAACTAGTTTATGGTGATATGTTGTCAAGCCATTAAATATGGACCATTCATTCAGGAAGTACAAAACTTGATCTTCCAAGTTGCTATGGTATTGTGTGTGTAGTAGACATAGTGATAATAGTCCATGCTTTGGTTGATATTCCATGTTTGTGGAATCAATTATGAACTTAGTTGTAAGCATTGATACGGCATACAATGTTTTCAAATGTGTTGGTCTTCAAGATAAATTTGTGGGGTGTTGTAATTGTTGTTGCTAATTACATGGCATCTTAATTAACTTTTCTTCTTGTTATAACTTTGATACTTGCATGACTGTATAGTTGTGTGAGTACATAGCATGTGATGAAGTTATTGTTTCATGCGACCACATTAGTCCATGCACTTACAAGTTTAGAGCTTAATAACATGCATTCATGTTAATAAGATTTTAAGTCAAGGAAGATTCAAGTCATGTCAAAAAGGGCTTGTAAGGTCTCCCAAGCAAATTGTGATCAACCAAGTTAAGCGCTCTCCATCGGCTAGGCAACTAGCAAAATCGTAACTATCAAGTTAAGCGGTTACCATCGGCTAGGCAACTAGCAAATCGTGACTATTCAAGTTAAGCGATCACTATCAATTAGGCAACTAGCAAATCATAACTATCCATGTTAAGCGGTCACCATCGGTTGTGGATGTACTTTATGATGCCATGTGAGCTCATGATCATGTTAATATTTAAGATTGTTTTCCAGCCAAGTTTCAAGTCTAAGTTCAAGTTAAAAGTTTTAGGATGTTAAAGTTCAAGTGTTTAGAGTCAACTACAATTTTAATTGAGCTGCATTGCATGATCTCAAGATCTAAATGTTTACAAGACATGAAGATAGAACTTTAGGTCATGGCACGTGCAATGAATTTGTTCAGTCAAGTGGACACGACTGACCCTTGCTAAAATATCAATTTTAGGTACTTGAAGCCATGCTAATCGGAGTGGAGCGTTGCTGGATCAGTGATCATTGTCGGAATCAACTTTTCTAGTTTATATTTAAGATTTGCAAGACTTAGTATTGTCTCAAGAAAGACTTATGTTATTTATAACTATGCTGCATTATTTTACTTATTCACGAATTTGAACCAAGAATTTTCATGCCAGGTAATAGTATGCTTAAGTCACCAAACTACATTTAAAATTTTATTATTTAAGTTCGTTGAATTTTCATGCTCACGAACTAGAGCGATTTTTATTTTCCTTAAACCGTCTTTTAAAACTCTGGGTGCTACAACTTGGTATCAAAGCCCAAGGTTTTAAAACCGATTCTTACGGGCTGGGAAGTTTTTCTCACTTTATTCTTTTCAATAATGCATATCATGCTAGCATCAAAGAGTCATGCATGTTAAACAATGATCACTAGCCAGACACTTCTCCACTTCGGTAATACTTTTTATGCTTATATTGCAGTATATGATCTTGCTAAGCCGTGAGTATGACTGTTGTGATTTATAATTTGAATGTGTGGTAGCAACTTTGTGTTGCTCATTTGTGAATTGTATGCACGGTGTTAATTTTATATAGCATCATGAGTCATACTAGAAATTCGAGGAATAATCAGACAAGTGGTAGTGACACGAATCCTGCGGGAAATCCGGTTACGGTGGAGGCTTTGGCACAACTTCTTAATCAGGCTAGGACCCCAACACTGACAAGGAACTGCCTCACTAATTTTCTGAGGCTTAACCAACCAACTTTTCAGTTTTCGGCCGACCCTGTGGAAGCGGAAGATTGGGTGGATGAGATGGAGAAGTTATTCGATGTCAAGATAATATGGAGGTTGGGAAGGTGCGCTTTGATGCTTTTCGCCTTAAGAGTAATGCGCTGGACTGGTGGAAATGGGTGAAGGCCCGGTATAAGCAAGCCGAAACTCCTTTTACTTGGAAGAGCTTTAAGGCGGACCTCTACGCGAAGTATTTTCCACTCAATGTTCGACGTCTGAAAGAGAACGAGTTTTTAAATTTGGTTAAAGCAAATATGATTGTCAGACAGTATGAGGCAAAGTTCAACAACTTGTCTAGGTTTGCAGCTAGGTTTGTGGCTACTGATGAGGATCGAGCTGCTAGGTTTCAAGTGGGGTTAAATTCGATATTAAGGTGGGGGTTGCACCTTTTGAGTTAAAGGTGTATCGTGATCTAGTTGACAAATCTCTTGTGGTTTAGGAGGTTCGAATGGAGGCCAGTTAGTTTTTGTATCTCCCTGCTCCTCAGCACCATCATCCCAGGCATGACGCTCTCGATCAGGGGCAAAGTGGTGGGAAGAGAAAGGCACTTGAAGAACTTCGAAAGAGTAGTTCCGTTGAGTTAGCTACTTGTACTTTGTGTGGGAAAAGACACAGTGGCGAGTGCCTAAAAGGCAAGAGGGTATGCTACCATTGCAAGCAGCCTGGGCATACAAAGTATTTTTGTCCGTACCTCATGACGCCAACGGCTCCATCTTATGATCCAACAAAAAATATTGTGCCAGCTCCTGTGGCTGTACATGTAAGGAGTGTACCGACTGCACTAAGAAAACACCAATCAAAAGCTAGAGCCCCGTGATAATTAACGTGAATGTTGGGAAACCTTCTTACAACGACAACGATATGGATTTACTTATCATGCATTCGTTTATATTTGTCGTTTTATACTTCTTCCGTGAATATGTGTTTTATGTGCTTAGTGTGCCGTTCCTGCTCTCCATGTGCTTTTATGAATGTTATGCATAGTTGTCTGTGTATGATATGGCCGATCAATCAATTTTTGAGGATGAAATTTTTTAGAAGGTGATTAGATTAACAGCCTGAAATTTCATTAAACGATTTAAGAGTCTTAGTATGAACTGGAGCCTCAGAATGTAATTCGTGGATCGTGATTCATTAGCCCAATCCATTAAGCCTTCAAATTTCAGCCCAAAGCCTTGTTGGCGTGGCGCATATAAAACCCTTCATTAAACCACCATTAATTTCATTAAACTAGATTATGTTACAACGTTCCAACACTATTCGTGGTCTTCTTCTCCTACGCCTCTTCTTCCAGGATCACAAAAGTTCCTCTATATCAAGCTCCTTCACTTTAATCGGTAAGTGAAAGTCGTTCTTATATCTCCCCAATCATCTTCTCCTCAGCTTGCCTTTGATATTTTCCCTCTCTCATTTTCACCTTGGAGGCAGCAAGGTATCGAAATCCGTGGAGAGGTTATTGGTCGATTCGAGTAGAAAGGAGATCAATTTACGCTTGTAGACGTTAATTCCCTTTACTTTTCTCAAGGCAAGTTTCCCTAAGTCTCATTCACGGTTATTTGGCTATTGTCGTATTATAGTTCATGTTTTTTGCAAGTTTCCGATGAATTATTTCATGTTTATAAGTCGTCGTTGGATTCTCGCATGCCGATTAATGTCGTACATGTTCACTGCAATTTTCGAGAACTCTCTGTAACATGGCAATGGTTTGAAGTGTCCTGCTTGTGTTAGTGTGTTTGTCTAATCCATGTAACCTAATTAATCAGGGAGGTTAAAGTTAATCATAGTATTTGGTGAATTGGTTGGTTCTCTTATTTCCTTAATCTTGCATAAAGTTGGATAGGGATTAGGGAGTAACGTGTTGTTCGAGTAAACTGTTTGCTAGTATTAGTGCTTAATCGCTGTCTGTGTTCATAGAAATTATTCTGTTATTAATTTCAATTTTATATATACTTCTTTTAGGTCGAATACTATGTCTAATTTATCTGTTAGAAGTATCTTAGAGAAACATATTCTGACTGGTCCAAACTTTCCGGATTGGATTCACAGCGTTCGTTTGGTTCTCAGGCAAGAGAAAATTGAATATGTGTTGGACACACGTATTCCAGATGTACCTGTAGATGTTGGATAACTTGCCACATTTGATATGTCATCTCACCAAAAGCGTTTGGATGATGCTAAAAGTGCACAATGTATTATGCTTGCAACACTATGAGATGATGCCTCATGAGATTTTGGAACATCTCAAAAGTCTTTTTGACTCAGAGTTGAAAAGCTTTGA
>JAYMSP010004863.1:0-15109 GCA_036897095.1 Plantago elongata
TTTTGAGTTTGAGCTCGAGCTCGTTTTGTTAGCGAGCCAAGCCGAAGCGGCTCAGTTGAGTTCTAGCTCGAACTCAAGTATCAAAATACTCGGCTTGGATCGAAAAACAGCACATAAACGCATGATAATTTTTAATATATTACAAAAGGTACTTTCAATATTAAAAATATGAAAGTTAGTCCACATATTTATCATATGCTCCATTTAATCCCATAATACTTCAAATAATCGAAAATAATAACATCAAAACATTACAATATGATACGAGAACAAAAAACTATATAAATATGGATTAGACTATGACAACACTATAAATCTGAAGAAGTATACATTTTTCTAATTTGATATCTATATTGTTTATAATTATTTTATAGCATTAGAATATTTAAATAAATCAATACTTTATTAAAAAAATAAAAAATAATAAAAAGCTTCCTTGCTCTGATCGGAGCAGCCGGAGCAAGGTTTCTCAAGATCGGAGCATCTCCGATCAAGCTTGCTCCGGCCTGATCGGAGATTCTCCAGTCACCCGTGTTTTTCTTAAAGTTTTTTTGATTTATTCGTTCGGATGATAAAACTAAATCGAACAAAACAGTTTAGGTGTTTTTAAGGTGAAGGAATAATTTTTAAAAATTATTGAACTTTTTGTAAATTATAATAATGTTGGTATTGTTTGTAATATATTAAAACTTCGTCATGCGTTTAGTAAAATCGATCATGCGTTTAACATTCCTGTAGTTGTTTGATTTAAACTTTTACAAGTCAACAAATTAAACTTTAACTCTACAAATACAACTTTTAGATAACTTATATGATATATGGTCAGTAACGTTTTACATACAACATAGTCTAGTCAACTGAAAATTCATTTAGTTCAGTTCAACTCTGCTTAATTATTATTCCCTCCGTTCCAAATTAGAAGTTCAATTTCATTAAATAGAAAATCTATCTCTTACTTTATTCACTATTTATCCTACTCAATTCACTATTTCTTCTACTTTATTCAATCACATTCATACTTTATCAACTTATTTTCTACTTTATCACTTTTTTTAAAAAAAACTTGTGCCTGATCCCGCAGGATTTATAATTTGAAATGGAGGTAGTATATTTTATACTGTAATAAATTCAATTTAGTTTAAATTAGACTGTCGCTGCATATACCCTACCCTTGGTTGAAATACTGATCGAAGGACTATGTTAAAGGGTTTCGATTCAGAACATTTTTTCCCTTTTCTTCACCCAAAGCCCATGGATCGCCGGTTTGTTGGCTCTTGCGGTTTACCGACTCCTACTATTTCGGGATACCGTATTTTCACATCTTTTTCGTCACTGACCGGGTTAGGGATTCATTCCGGTCCAACCCTCTTTCTAAAGTAATCATAATGCGCCAACCTAGCCATTACAGTCTAGAACTAGATGATGCCAAATATTGCCTTTTGGACAAATCTGTCAGGTGCAACATAAATCCCATTAACAACACACCAACAATCCCTAGAATACATGAAGAGCAGGCCAGCTTTTCCAGCCATCTGATGAAGCCTAATTGGTTACATCGTCACTTCTAGTTTTATCATGGACACTAATTTACACTCGTAAATGGGGAGATTGGCCAAATTCTCAACTCCAATCCTCTTCAAATCAAAGCTCCTCTGTTTCTCTCTCCTTTACCTCTTCTCCGCCCTATTCTTGGCCGTGCACTTCACTTTCTCCACCACCAAATGTCTCTTCCGATCATCTCCTTTCGACCCTGTTTTATCTCCGCTCTTCCATTACCCGCCTTCTTACGGTGAACACAAGTACGCCATTCCCACTACTCGTTCCTCATGTGACTCCCCTGTTTATTTCTCAGGTCGGTTTTTCGATTCTATCGAATGATCTGATTGATTGATTGATTGATTCGATATTGGATTGTGTAAGACTGTAATATAACGTGTTTTTTGTTTGCTTTTGTTAGATTATTGGGAGGTTTTGAAAGGATTTCAGGATTTGTATGCGAATTCGTCCATGTCAGGGGATGTTCCCCTGAAGTATATGCAGGGGAATGCTCAGAGTTTTGGTGGGAATTTCAGTGTTGGGCAGAGACTTTCTTATTTTGATCGCCGTACCGATGAGATTGAGATCCCTTGTGGATTCTTTAAACTTTTCCCGATTGGCAATGCAGGTCTGATTTGCTTCACTGCAATTGCAAAATTCGATTTGGATTGTCGTTGACACCGAATGTAGCTAGACTATACTAATATACTTGGCTTATAGGCTTATTGCTCAATCTGAATTGTTTTACCTACCTTAATATTCGAAGGAATGTGCTGCAGTGTATGCAATGGACTTGGTATAGCTAACATTGACAATTTTAATGATCATTCATAAAATTTTCAGATAGAATTGCCATGGAAAGGTGTGATGGACTAGTGGTAGCATCAGCAATATTCAATGACCATGACAAAATCAGGCAGCCACGGGGCTTAGGTTCCAAGACGCTTGACAGTGTATGTTTCTTCATGTTTGTGGATGATGTGACTATTGATAGACTACACTTTCACAACTTGGTTTCAAAGAACTTTCAAGAACACAATATTGGCGCGTGGAGGATTGTTAAAGTCTCTAGGGAGGACTTGTATGAAAATGCTGCGATGAATGGAATAATACCGAAATACTTGATTCATCGCCTTTTCCCAAATTCAAAGTACAGCATGTGGATAGATGCTAAGATGCAGTTGGTAGTTGATCCTCTTCTGTTGGTTCATTCTTTGATTGTGAAGGAGGATGTGGACATGGCTGTATCAAAGCATCCCTTTTTTCTGCACACGATGGAAGAGGCGATGGCTACTGCTAGGTGGAATAAATGGTGGGATGTAAATGGATTAAAGGTGCAGATGGAGACGTATTGTGAGAACGGCTTGCAGCCATGGAGTTCAAACAAGCCTTATCCCACAGGTACAAAAACTATTACCTTGACATTACTGTGTTAATCTCTAAATGATTCCTACATAGTAAATTCTAAACTAAATTATGTATAAGCATATTTAGTCGTGTACTATTTCATACTGATGTCTAAACAAGTTTGGAAAGGCATGCGCTATCTTAATATAACAGTTTAGATATGTTGAGTTCCATGAGTATGTGTTGTAAATTAATTGTACATTCGAATGAACACAAAATCCTAGTAGGGTCATGCCAACATCTAAGGATGATTAACGTTTATGGGTCGAACAAAAATGTGACTGATCATTTCATCATCAGCATGGATTATGGAGTGTTCTTGAAGCTAGACTAGCTAATAATGTCAATGATTTAGTACTCATAAAGATGATCTTATGAACCTTGCTTAACCAGTAGGCCTCTTGATTCATGCGTGTGTTATGAAACTTGATAACAAATTTTAAAATGAGTACTCTTTAAGAAAGATACCATTTGGAGCTTTCTTGAACCAGTATAATATGCAAGTTTCTTTTGTTGCTTCTAGGGTCTTCCTTTTCCTCAAGTATATTTAACAGGGTTTGCATTTTCTTAAAGTTCATGTCTTTATCAGATGTAAATTCTTTAATACTATCTAATGAGTTTGTTAATCTATCTATTCATCAGTATCTACCGGCTTAGTTGAAGATGACTTGATTATAGCAGTTTACATTAGTTTATAGCAAAACTTATAAACTACACTTGTAAGAGTAAAGATTTCAATTGTCCTACGCGTCAACAAATGAGTTTGTTTCATGTCAATAGATTGCAATTCGGGATGCTGACTAAACTTTTTCTGCAAAATACAGATGTGCCGGATAGTGCTCTAATCCTGAGAAAGCACAGCGTTGCAACAAACCTCTTCTCATGCCTGATGTTCAATGAATTAGAAGCTTTTAACCCAAGAGATCAACTCCCATTTGCTTATGTGAGAGACAAGATGAAAAACCCAAAGCTGAAGGTGAACATGTTTGAAGTAGAAGTCCTTGAGCAAGTGGCAATTGAATACAGGCACAACCTTAGAAAAGATGGACCCAAATTGGGACCCCATAAAGTAAAGAAGGCCAACTTGGATTTATATGTGAATAATGTGAGTTGTGGAAAATGTGAGGACTATCTTTTAAAGATGTGGGGTGAATCCCATGACTAACTCTTCTTCTTTTTCTGCTTTTAGTGTTTTTTTGGTAGTTACAGTTAGATTTTGGTATGTCAGAGTAAATGAGTCTCCCTTTTGCTAACATGTTGATGTAGTTGGCTGGAAAGCCATTGAAATGTATTGGTAGGAAGATACAAGGACAGATATGAGACTTGAATGAAAAAACTAGTGCAAGGTTTGAATAGCTCACCAGCATTCAAACTTTCACCAGCTCAAAATATGTGAGTAAATTGAATGCAGGATATAAACTCTTTCCATTTAGCTTTCAGACTTTTTGTTTGTGTTTTATCATCATCTGTGTATGCAATTATTCCTAAATTCTATCAAATATAGTACTAGTGCTGCAGCTGCTCAGATTCTGGAAAGTAACAGAGGCCCTCTTTAACTAGTAAATCTTGGTAAGAAAATTTATTTAACAATTCCAGTGACAATTTAGCATACAACTGTTTTAGTAACAGTTTTAATTATTAGTAAAAATTATAATGCATGAAGTTTTACGTAATTATTTATTTTTTTAATTATAAAATCGGAGCTTGCAGCATATATTATACACCCATATGATCTCATAACCGATGTTATCAATGATCCCGACCTAATCCGCGCCCCAAATTCTAATAAATCTTCTCACTTATTCAAAAGGGTCAACGACTCAGTAAGTCAACAAATATTAGCTTGTTTGATGAACGGCTTGTTGAAACTTGAAACATTGAGTATCATGAAATGGGACACTTGGAAGAACATGAAAATAGTTAGGTGTCTGTTAAAATCTACAATGTGCTATTCAATGCAACGGCTGAATTTCACAAACTACCCCTTAACATTGTTTAAATACATATCAGCCCTAATACTTAAATAATCAATGCTACCTAAACCACAATTCTCCACTACTACGAAATTGTTTAACTTTTAAGTAAACTTAAAAAGTGAATTCGTACGAACTCTTTCGTATAAAAGGACAATATCATACTAGCATGATGCATGTAATCCATATCATACGTAAAGTAACTGAACCTGCTTAAATAGTTAAATAGTTAGGTATCGATTGAATTTTATTTATACCTAATTTTAATTTTCGAAACTACAGATTAAGGAAATTAGGTAGTTGTTAGTAGCTACATACTAGAAACTTTATATACATGTGACAATGTACACATGCATCATCACACATTGATAAGTAGCAAATCCCCATTAATGCACACAACTACACCTCTCCACTCCCATCCATTTTCTTCAGAAAATCCATTCACTCAACTCAATCAATCCCGTGCACACTTCAAACCAAATCAAAATCCCTAATTTCGTCTCAAACTCTCCCAAATCATCAAACCCTATAAATCAACCCTCATCACCACCACCATCTCACAGCCAGCCATGTCTACACAAACCACCCAATCCAACCGCGAGAACGCCGAAATCTACACCGGAGCCGACGTCTGCAAGCAGAAGTCGCTCGAGCTTCTCGCGAAGATCAACCTCCCCAAGGGCCTGCTCCCTCTCGACGACATAATCGAGGTCGGCCACAACGAGGAGACCGGGTTCGTGTGGCTGAAGCAGAAGAAGAGCAAAACGCACTACTTCAAGGGGATCAGTCGGAGTGTGTGGTATGACACGGAGGTCACTGCGATCGTGCAGGATCGGAGGATGAAGAGGCTGACTGGTGTTAAGAGTAAGGAGCTGCTGTTCTGGATCACGATTGCGGATATCTCGATTCAGGATCCGAGTTCCGGGAAGATTACGTTTGGGACTGCTACTGGGATTTCAAGGACTTTTCCGGTCGAGGCGTTTGAGGAGTAAGGTTTTAAGAGAGACGGTCCTTAGATAACTCGAGGTTGCGTTGGGTTTAAGCCATGTTTTAGTGTTATCGCTTCTACTTACTCTTTAATCAAGTGCTGCTACTGCAGTAGACAGTAGTAGTGGTGGTGGTGCAATGTTAATTGTTAAGTGAACTTCTATATTCTCTCGGCATGTTGTAATCGTATCTTATCTTATTATTATTCGTAGCTTATTATTGTGCTGTGAAGTCTAATCTATCTTATGATTTTAGCTTCCTTTCTGTTTGTTTTTTTCGTTTATGTGGTAATTAAGGCTTAACCTCAACTTTCAAGCAAGGCAGTGTATACACTCAGCATGCATTTAAAAACATGGCAAAATCAAGTGACATCCCAACTACTAATTGTTGAGGGGGCAAGTGATTCTGTAAGAATATAAACAATACTGATATTTTATTAATGAATATATTACTTCCTTTCGTGTGTATGAGTATGACAGAGATATTTTAAAGATATATGTTCTACGTCTATAATGGTTGTTGATTAATTTTAATTTAAAAAAAACAGTTTTCTAATCGAATTGGTTATGTGATCTTGTTTGGAGGTTTAATTGAGAACGGATTAAAGTTATATTTGAAGCATCCGATTAGTTTAAGTTATATGTTAAATATCCTAAAATAATTCATACTCAATCGAGTTATGGATTGGATCTACATGGGAAGATTATGGAAGTAGAAGAAAAACAAGTTAGAATGCGAGGAGATGAACTACGTGAACATTAGAATTAGTACTTGCTTCACTCATCGGTAAATATATGTATATCGCTTAATTAAAGAATATTGGTGCGAGGAGAAGAAAAATCAGTTCCCAAATGGCCTTCTTAAACTTGAGAAAGGGTTTCATTTCACATTTAGATACTTCCTAGTCGTCTCTTCTTCAACAACAGTCACCCACCAATACTAATTTTGCGCGCACTCACATTAGAGTACAATGTAGGTGTAATATGAGTATATTAAAAATACGGTGTATAAATGAAACATAAGATTTGCAAATTGCGAAGACTCCAAAGAAAAGTATAAACACTCATTTTTCTTTCTCATTGGCATCCATTACATGCAATTAATCTAGCATATAAGGGTCCGACCAATTTTTAGGGGGCGGCTTACTGAGACCATGAAGCTCAAGCAAAGTCAATGAACTGAAGTCCTCAGGTTTAAGATTACCCATCAGATGAGCCCATGTCAAGAACCTCTAGCAATTGAACTGAAGTTCTGTGGTTTAAGATGAGACCCGAACAAAAGAAGAGATCACGATTACTTTGAATTGCAATGTCTTATAAGCCGGTCGAGTCCAATATACATGGTCAGACATGTCAGCCACAAAAACAGCAGCAGCTGCCAAATGAATGTTTACAAGGTAAAACTAAATCAATACTTGAATCCTGAGTCACAGCTACAAAAACATAAATGCATGTTCTATTTCTTATTGAATACTCCTTTGTTTTTCCCACATGGGAAAAGCTCCTCCAAGAAAACACCCTTCAGCTAAGACCAGTATAAATGCACACCACAGCAGAAAGTTCAAGTACCTGCAACAAGGTCATGCAGTTATTAAGTATGTTCATGGAGTGCTAAAAAGTGAAAGAGACCACATTCAAGTTTGCTGGACTTGAATACTGATATGACGTCTAGAAACATCAAATTGCTATGACAAATCAATTCTAGGAGTAGTAGAATATAGATGCGGGGCAGTCTCTCAAGCAAAAATACCATGATCTGAAGTGAGTGGATATTCTAAAGAGCATCAGAGAGAGAAACAAAAGTTCTAATGTTTGAGCAGATTTCTAAGCAAACCAATTCTCATTCAACAGTACAACCAAAGAAGCACCAATGTGGATACGCAGAAGTACCCAAAGAACCAGATAAGGATGTGCAAAAGATATCCTACTCAATTTTTAATACTATATGATAGGATGAAAGAACAATATAGGATGTGATAAATAATAAACCACGGTCATGTTTCTATAACTAGTAAACACCTTCAATTATAGTTTCTATATTCCTACACTCTTATCTTTTCTGCTCTCCATCCCTAAACAGCTCCGAAAATGTCGATGATTTATAAAGCTCAAATTTCTCAAACACAGTTCCACTTTAGTTTGTAACCTCTAAATTATCAACTTTATCTTTTCTCACGCAACATCGATGATTTAAAAAGATCATTGCTAATTCGAACTGCAGATTAAAGGGAAAAATTAACATACAATGCATGCAGGTCTTGCCTTTGAATGTATGGAAGCGCTGCTGACATCACCCATCTTTTCCACCTATCAATCCCAGCAACCCCACATTTTCTTATCAACCAATTTCGACAAATCAAATAAAAAATTGCATTGCTTCCTCTCAATTTAAAAGCACATGTCAAGATAGCTATGTGAGTTATTAGAAGAGGGATAAAACATAACCCAAAATAAAAAACAAGTAGCCAGTTTATTTACGAACAATATCACCATGTTACTATCCTAATAACAAGAACCAGACTCACTAAGAAAATATTAGCGATCCTGACAAGAACGGCAGATACCATTGTACAGCTCGCAGCATGCTCGTGCACTGACAGCTAGGTGAGAGGTCAGCAATCCCCCAACTGCTGCACTATGAAGAGGCAGTAGCGACTGAGTGCAGCCGAGTTCCCCCAGAGTCCTGTATTATCAAGTTCATTGAGTTAGTGAAGAAAGAAAGAACAATGGTATTTATTATTTAACAAACTTTGACAACGAAGCGCAGCTCAGTCGGTAAGACGCTTCACCTCCAACCAATAGGTCGGGGTTCGAGTCACCCTTTAGCCATTTCAAAAAAACTATTTAACAAACTTTACTCCATGTTTAACACAAATATATACTGTATATAAATAAATCAATAGCATTTTGTTGCATCACAAGTAATCCTCAAGAGAAATACAGTCAAACACCATGATCTAAGTGGGAATACGGGGGCAAGACAATATAGTAACCATTAGAATATAATTGGAGGAATAATAAACTTCTATGGTGCTACTATACTACTCACTTTCACACACTTTCTCATTTCACTCTTAGCACAAATGAGCTAAACATCATGATGCATGTACATACAACTGACTGTTTCTCATTAACCTTTTACAACAAACTTCTTATAGGAGGTAAGAAAATTGAAAATGCATGACTATGAATCTTCCAGAGCCTAATCTCTTCGTGCTGCCACTGCCCAACCATCTTAGAAACAAACCTTTATGAATAGTTACATCTATTAGAAGTTTTATTAGATTGAGCTTATTTGCAACAGATATTTGAGAGATTAGGCTGAAACACTCTCTGATACGTATAATACAGCCTATCCATAGCATGTACTAGAAAATTCATTAGATCGAGTTTATTTGCAACAGATGCTCTACATAGATTAGACTACAAGTCTACAACCTTACTGACACTGACAATATATAAGCTATCAACGGCATGAATATGAAGCTTCATTTGATTGAGTTTATTTGCAACACATACTACTGAAATCGGACTACAATACTCTCCAAATTTGACGAATAAAATAAGATATTGGCATAACAAGCTTCATCATGAGAGTGAGCTTATCTACAACAGAGTGCAACACTTGCGGAGATTGACAAATAATATAAGCAATCCATGTTGATATCACAACGGAAGCTGAAAACAAGGAATAATGAAAATTAAACTATCTCTAGATCAATCCGATTACATTCATACCACATTCCTTTTAGCAAAACTAGAAACAACAGAGATATGTCAAAATACTAATAGTATGTGCGATTGAAGTGCATTCGAAAGTGATCTTGATCGAGAAGAGAGTGTGATTGTAAGGTGGACTTGAAAATGGAAGGATACCTTGGATTTGAGAAGGAGAAGCGCCGAGTTTGCGGGCGAGCCGTGGAGAATTGCGGAGCGCGAGGGGCGGAGAGCGACGGCGATGATCGGGAGGCGGAAGCGCGAGCGGTGGACATGAGAGATCTGGAAACTGAACCACGCCAGGCCATTGTTGTTGCTTTGCTTAGCTTAGCTGCGGACTGTGAGAAATGGGAATCAGATGGTTTTTGGGGTTTTGGGGAAATGATAAAGATAGTCCCAAGTTCAATAATTTACAAACAGGTACCAAAATATTTACAAATTTCATAAATCGAACACCAATAATATAACCACCAATAATATAACCCAGTACGATAAATGACGGTTATTGACTTAAAAGGTAGTAATAAATTTGAGATCGTTTAAGTAAACTTTTTAGCTCGAGCTTTGTGTATATGTAAAAGATACAATTGGGATATCGTCCTCTAAAAATGAGTCGCATGTATGTATTGGATACAAATGAGAAATTTAAAATAAATAAAATTCTACACCTTAACTACATTGAAAGTTTAACAACTTCAACTGATTATGGTTGATTTTTACTTTTTCATTTGCGATTTTTTGTTTTTTTTCAACTCAAATGGCAAATCCATTACGTTAGATCCATTGAAAAGTTGAACTAACTAATTTACGTACATGATTTACATTGATGAAGATATATTGTACTAGAAAATTGAAAATTAATGAGTCGAAATTGAACTCACAATTAAATATGAAACTTTACGTAAATATTATGACCTCTACATTATGAATAGAATCGATTCAAAATAAATCAAAATTCATACTTTAATATCAATGTGAAACATGCTAGTTCCTATTCCGATCCTCATAAATCACTAGGTGATATATCTTTTTTTTATTTTTAGATATATTCTATGTTTTGAAACTCGGATCCGGCATTCGGCCCCGACTACCGACTAATGAAGGTTTAACCGGATCAACTCGGATTATCCTACTGAATTATAGTTTTAAATTTAAATAATATACTTCCTCACTCCTATATAAATTCTCCATTTTTTCAATTTAATTATCCATTAAAATTATCTATTTTTTAATCATCATTTTACATAATATTCACAACACTATTCACACATAATTACTAGCCATATGTCTAGACAATGATTGCACATGTCACGTGACAACATTTACAATCCATATATATATTAGAGTTGGTAAGGATTCTACGACCACAATCAATCCCCATACTAAGAAAAATTGTGATTTAGCATGCTTTTTTTTTAATTATTCCTAATCTTTTTTATTCACACATAACATAACATTAAGTGCTATATTGAGTCAACCCTTCAATTAGTACTGTTCCAATTCAATGGTTGTATGTATATATGGTATTTTTGCCCGAGAGTTACACACTACATTTTAAACATTTGAATGGAGGCTTAATTAGTTTCTAATTAATTCCGAGTCCTAATCATTGAAATTACAAGCGACAATCAAGTTTTGTGTTTTTTTTTCCTTTTGACTTTGTAGGGTATGCACCTATAAATATGACGGCAAGTTTACTCTAATTTCCATCATCACCATTTCACCATATTCTCTCAATACGGTCGTGTTTCGATGACGATAAATATAGACAATAAGCTCAACTCTCCTGCTGGCTTCAAGAATTCTAGGGGTACCTTTCACCCAGTTGAATTCATGATTCGCTTCATCAAAATGAGCCCCGATGTCCATTTTCATCTTTTGTTCATCGCCATTTACAGTGGATCAGTCGATGGTGCATCATCTTGGTTAGTGTCCTAATACTATACCGCGGAACACTTATTAACTTTGTAATAATATTATTGACGGGTTCATTTATTCAATTTCTTATTAACTGATAATATCGTTTCCATTGCTCTTCAGCAAGACGCACTTCCAACAGCTATATCAGAATTTCATTTACCACTATGTTTGGTGGAAATTATCACTGCCAAAACGTTTTGTGATGGTATGTTGTTTAGCAACTCGGTCCTCATATTAGTATACCATTTCTTTGTTAGGCGTGGTTGATCTAATTAAGATGTTTATCCATTGGTGATCCAGATTAATAAACTCACTCCATGGCACAATTTGATGTTGAAGATTATTGATGAGGGGCATGAATATTCCCAATACACATCTTATGTTTTGAGGTTGATCACTAACAATGAGTAGTCGAAACGAGAAGGTGTACGGGACATTTTTTCTATTGTGATAGGAAATAATGGTAAGAGATCTTCACAATTTTCGATATACTAATTTCTTATATATGACCACAACAGGAAACGATGAATATGAAATGGGTCCCCGTGATATTGTCTTGGAAAAAAGGAGTGGTAGCATGATACGTATATCTGAATTACATCCAAGTTATTTTCCAATGCAATATCCATTGTTGTTTCCATATGGTAGGATGGGTATCACACCGAGATCAGGCATTCAGATAAATTTAAAGGGGTCAGACATATGCTCACAATAAAGGAGTTTCTCTCCTTTAGAATATTCGATAGGGAAGATGAAACACAAACTTTGTTGTCAAGTAGGAAGCTATTTCAACAATTTTTGGTTGATGGATATATGATGATGGAGGCTCAATGACTATCCTTTATTATAAGGAGCCAGAAAAAGTTGAGAGCCGATAACTATATGTCAATAGATGATGCAATCCGTAGGGGTTCAATTGAAGCGGATGGTTCTACTGCATACATTGGGAAACCTCTTATACTCCCAACAACTTTGTTGAAGGTCCAAGATATATGGTTCAAAACTTTCAAAACACAATGGCAATATGTAAGAGCATAGGCTATCCGGAATTGTATATCACATTCACCTGCAATCCTAAGTGGCCTGAGATCATACGATTTGTTGAAGCTAGAGGCCTACGGCCTGAGGATCGACCTGAAATATTGACCCATGTTTTCAAAATGAAGTTGGATCACCTGATCAAAGATTTGAAGAACAGGAACATCTTTGGGAAGTCTATAGGAGGTAACATATAGTAATTTATTTTGCAACTATCTTAAACTTTTTTATTTACCTTCATTATCCATCTATATAATTCATTTCTTTCATTTCAGCCCTATACACTATTGAGTTCCAGAAACTTGGCCTTCCCCATGCACGCATATTGCTTTGGATTGATAGAGAAGATAGAAATATGACAACCTCTGATATTGATGACTTCATAAGTGATGAGATTCCAGATGTGAACTCAAACCCTGAATTATACAAGGCTATATCCGAGTATATGGTACATGAACCATGTGGAGCATTAAATACCACAACTCCGTGCATGCATGATGGAATGCTCCAAGAAGTTTCCAAGGCTTTCAACAATCGAACAATATTCGATGGCAATGGATATCCCGTTTATCGCAGGCGAGGTACATGAGTTACTATTGAAAAAAAATGGTGTCCTGATCGACAATAGGTAAATATGTACGACCATTATTAATATTATATAATTATATTCAATTTGAGTTGAAATCTAAACTTTGTTTTATGATTTGTAGGTACATTGTCCTACACAACTCTTATTTGTTGATGAAGTACCAAGCTCATATAAATGTTGAGTGGTGCAACAAAAGCAACTCAATAAAGTACCTTTTCAAGTATGTCAACAAGGGTGTAGACGGAATAGGTCCGAAGATAACTGTTCATAATGAGGTGAAGTACTATATGGGTTGTCGGTATATATCATTATGTGAGTCGGTTTAGCGTATAATGGGGTATGACATACACTTCAAGGATCCTCATGTTGATCGTTTGTCCTTTCACAATGATGGTGAACAGAATATGGTTTTCAAAGATGGTGATTTAGTTGACGATGTTATTGAAAAGACCAACACTGTAGCGGAAATAAAATTCTTAAAATGGATGCAATACAATAAAGAGCATCTTGAGGCACGAAAGTATCTGTACGCATAGTTCCCAAAGCAATATGTGTGGGATCTAAGGTCGCAAGGAATGGAAGCCTATGTAACAATTTAATGGCAAGGTTGGTAGAATATATCATGTTCCTATTAAGTGTGGTCCTGCATATTTTCTTAGGATAATGTTGAATCACATCAGAGGAGCCACGTGCTTTGAAGATTTGAGAACAATGAATGGAATTGTTCATCAAATGTATTGTGATTCATGTTACGCGTTGGGACTTCTAGATGATGACAAGGAATATATAGAAGCTATCAAAGGAAGCTAGCTTCTGGGGTTCTGGTCATTTTCTTAGACATCTATTATCTATGCTTCTTCAGTCTGATAACATGTCTAGACCAGTTCATGTTTGGGATAACACATGGGAGATGTTATCTGATGACAACCAGTACATTATGCGAAGGAAATTGGACAACCCCGGTATGTATTTATTTCTCTCACCACAATATTATTAATTTGACATACTTACATTCTAATAAATACTTTTGCAAATACAGATCTTGTGCTCATTGTTGAACATCTAGTCAATTTCACTCTGCTAGAGATTGAAGAGATGCTTGCTCGAAATGAATTTAGTCTTTCTCAGGTCGACGGAATGTCAACATCAGATGAAGTGGTAGTAAAAGATGATCAGAATAACCTCATTTTGGAAGAACTATCATGCATATGGTGTTGAAGCTATGCTAAGTGAGCATAACCGTCTCTTTCAATGCCTAACCTACGAGCAAAGAGGTGTATATGAAACGATTATGGGGGTTGTATCATCTGGTGATGGAGGAGTTTTCTTCCTTTATGGGTACAATGGAACCGATAAGACCTTTCCATGGAGGACATTATGTTCAGCTCTTCGTGGTAGACGTGAAATTGTCCTTCCAGTCGCATCCAGTAGAATTGCATCTTTACTTTTACCATCTGGTCGTACAACACACTCAAGATTTAGTATCCCATTGTATGTTGACGAGACCACTGTTTGTAGCAGAATTGTTCCGGATCTGATCTAGCTGGATTGTTGCAACGAACAAAATTGATTATATGGGATGAGGCTCCCATCACAAATAAAAATTTCTTTGAAGCACTGGGCCGTAGTTTATTATGTGTGGAGCTGATGGTCATCCATCACAAAAACCTTTTGGTGGATTGGTTGTTGTTTTTTGTGGAGATTTTAGACAAATATTGCCGGTCATTCCTAAAGGTAGTAGACAAGACATAGTCCATGCATCTATTTGCTCATCTAGATCGATTTGGAATTCATGTCGTGTGCTACAGTTGACAAAGAACATGCGTCTTGAAGTATGTTACTTTTTATAAAGTTGACCAAAAAATTAGAATTATGGTTAGAGTCATGTACTGATTACTTTATGTTTGTTGTAGTCGGCGGGGGGGGGGGGTGGGGGGGCTGCC
>JAYMSP010004864.1:0-15105 GCA_036897095.1 Plantago elongata
GTAGTCTCGGCCCTCAAAGTCTAGAGAGTAGATTTTCGGTTAGTGGTTGAGTACCTTAATGAGGAGTAAATGCCCTCAATTTATAGTTGAATTTCGCCGGAGCTCGGACTCTGACACGCCGGACCTTGGTCGGCTTAGCGGGATGTTGACACGTGTCGGAGGTTGGAGGCGCGTGGACTCAATCCAAGTAATAAAGACAAGTTCGGGGGGCCTTGGTGAAAGCATCGGGATGCCGGCCCTAGGTATGAGGCCGTGGTGGGGATGTGGTGGAGCCGACCCGATACTTGTGGAAGCCTATTTTCAAGAGAGGCCGTCGTGGGAAAGTGGTGGAGCTGGCCAGATACTTGTGGAAGCCTATTTTCGAGAGAGGCCGTCGTGGGGAAGTGGTGGAGCCGTCCCTGTCTCTCGAAATGCACGGATGACGGCCCTGAGATCCTAGTGACAACCCTCACTGTGAGATAGTCATAGATTCGTTTTCTTTTCGGTAAGTCGTGACGTATTATAAGGACTTTAGGAGGTCGGACTATATTGTTCATATCAATTAGTCCTAGTATAAGTCAGGACAAAATGGTTCATGTACTAGTAGTGGTCAACCTGACTTGGCTCGTCAAATGTATGTAACATGGTGGTGACTTGTTCACTCAAATTTCCGTTTCTACCACGTCATTCGTGAAGCATCGCCAGAGGACATCTGTAGACGAGATAAATTTATCACCTCTAAGGCAACAATTCAAAATATATATTAGAAGGTATGATATACTTTTTTAATAATTTTTAAAATTTTATTATAATAAAATTACCAGATCATTTTCTAATATATATAAATTTAGATCAAATCATGTTGTATAGGCTAACGTGGAAGCAATCGTGTAAATGTGATACATATGAATGGACCTTGTCAATATATATAAATGATTATCTTCATAAATAGAGGAGCACTCTCATTCATTTTGAGACACCAGGAAGGTATGATGTTTCAAATCATGAGTTTTATATATATTTATTTTTTATGCCAGGGTTAAATCTAATTACTAAGTTAAACTGTAATATAATGGAAATAACCAGAGGTCGTCTTAACCAGTTGTTGTTTTGATAAAATATAGAATTTAGGAAACAAAATTGTTATATATAATAAGAAAGCAATCAAAGAGTTTGTTTGCCTCAGCGGCAAGTTGTTTAAGAATTGTGGGCGAAAGATAGAGAGTAGTAGAGAATAGAGAAGATCGACAGAGAAAAGAAATATTGAATACAAAGATAGTTTTATGCAATTGGTGAAACTATAGGTGGTGATCTCAACGAGATGATTAGCATGGGGATTTGCAACTCAGAGGAGTTAATCACATGAGTGTCTCACTCACTTGTTTCAAGAATGAATAGTGTCTCACTCACTTCACTCAATGATTAATAGTATTAGTGGAGTTGTCAATTCCACTAAAGTACGACAAATAGATTAATCTGGCTTATATATAATTTATTTGCAACAAACTGTCATAAAAACTCATGGACAAAAACATGTTTGGTTTAACAGCTCGAGTTATACGATCAGTGATTTGGTTAGACAAATATCAAATAAACATAGCCAGATTAATTGTTTAACCTAAATAGCACAATGATTAATCCTGATGTATATTGAATCGCAAAAATCCTAGCTAATCACCCACCAAAGTACGATCACCAGGATCTTTCATAAAACGGATTCCTATTTGAAGAGTGCATAACTGCATGTATAAGCTCACACTAACCTGTCAATTTGGGATCCAATTCGATAATTTTCTTGGGAGGTATCGGGAAGGAATTGGATTGGAATAAGATCAATTCATACAGAAGAAAAGATTCTCTATTGATTCTGCACCTACGGAATAGAGGAAGAGGAAAAAACCAAAGATTTCATATAGTACTTTTATTTTGATCGAAAAGGCAATCAGATTGATTTCGTACCCTTCGTTCTAAAGATCTCTTCTTCTTATTATAGGATCGTGGTTGGATCCGCTTATGTTTGGTAAAGAGAATAATCATACTTGTATTCATCAACACTCCATAGTGGGGTGTTTAGTTACTCCTAGTCATGGAAAAGAGAGCTAAGCACATATTCTCAAGATAAAGTTGAATTAGAAATAGTGTAACATTGGTTGTCACTCCCAGGTAATCGATAAGATCCAAGTGTAGAGCTTGCTAGAATCCGAATCCCAATTAGCACAAAATAATCTTCAATATAAAATATAACCAAGACTAGGTTCAAATCGACATTTGCCTTTAATCTTTATATCTCTCTCTAAGTGTGGGTCCTATTATTATATAGAGAATGAAATAGTAGAACATAAGTAGGAGAGAAAAGGAATAAGGGAGGGAAGTAAAGGTAGAATGGGAGAAGGAAAAAATAAAGAAGGAAAAGAAATGAAGTAGAAAGGAAATAGGAATAATGGAGAAAAGGGGTAAAATATGGCAAAGGAAGGGCTTCAAAATGCGTCTAGACCGAAAAACGGGCCAAAATCGCGCCCTGATGCGGTGGACATTATGGCCCTCTAAACTATGGGATTTGGAAATAGTTCCTTCTTCACAGTTGTAGCACTTAGTCTTATCTACGCGTGGACACTGAGTTTTTCTCAATCGAAGTTCATATGCAAATGTTATGACCCAAATTCTAAAGTTTCTCGGATTTCATACGCTTTCACTTAAACGGCTCTAAAATCTTCGTCCAAACTCCAAATCCACTTCCATTTCGACGGATGAACTCCTATCTCAATCAGCTTTTAAGGTCCATCAATTTACATGCTTCAATTGATGCATATAATGCACTGATTTAGCCCTTGTATTTTTGTCGAACACCTACAAAACACAGAAAACACAAAAACGTAACAAAGCACTACTAAAACAAATAAAAACTTTACTTGAGAATGACTATAAGATTGTAAAAAAAAGACTAGAATGGTCTAAAATCCTCTCGTCAAATCCCCCAAACAGAACCTTTGCTTGTCCTCAAGCAAAATGACTCTTCTAAACACTTCAGAAAATAAACAAACAAATAGATAAACAAATAAACAAGTCTAGACTCCTAAGATACGAGACTACCATTGCAAGGAATAAACTTAAGGAATGGAAAATACTTTACCATCACACCGGCATTCATGGAAAGACACACATAAGTTTACAAAATTCGGTTACAAAGTAAATAGAACTGAAGTCTAACAATGTAATCCCTCTCAAGTGGGTAAGACGTAAATCTGATTCGCTTATGCTTCTGGAAGTGTCCAGTAGGGGTCACACTCAAGAAGTAGAAGAGGTAAGGAAGGTGACTTTCATCACAAGGTGCCTCAAATATCTCATGCCTTGCACTAGACCAGATTGGATCGGAAGGGACTTTCTTCTTCCTTTGCCTCAACTTCGACTGGGAGTAGATATTTAATACTTTGCTTCCAATTGTTGTTCCATATTTTCACACACAAGGTTTCTGCTAAGCAGTTGGCCCCATTGGACTCTTTTGATTTCATCATTTGGTAGTTGGTCCATTGGACTCTTTTGGTCTCCATTTTTGACAGTGTCTGTTTTACCAAAGTCCGCACTTTTGTGCGTGTTGGTTTGGTATGCGCATCCATCAACCCTCATGACTCGGTGGACAATATTGGATATTATCTGAACACGTCCAACACGACAACGATGATGACTAGCACCACAGATCCACTCCGAGATAGTTCATGCAACTTTGAAAAGAGCAGTCACGTCACACATGTATCTTCTTTGCATTGGCAAATTGGCTCTTTAGCTCATCGTGGTGGGTAATTCACCCACTTTCTGTTGGAAGCCTCCTCCACCAAACCAGTTCCTTTGAACGGGTTTGGCACTGTGAGTAGATATTCAATGATGTTCATGTCGTTCGTCATCCCCGGTCCAATCAAGTGCACATGAGTATGATGAGGCACAAACAAGAGAGTTTGCTCTTCCCGAATTTAAGATCATAGTTGCCGGTATAATATTTTTTCATCGACTAAGGTCCCTCACAGCTTTTTGGATCACAATGTTAAACATACTTTCTAATTACAATAGAAATGAACCTTGCTTGTTAAGCATGCAAGCTATTAATAGCCAAATGCTCAAGTAAAACATAAGTAATCAAAAGAATTTACTCACATGCAATGGACGCTTGTCTAAACGGAGATCGACTAAAACACAACATGACAAACAAAATAAAAGCAAACATAAAAGTGAACACAAGGTAGCACCTAAAACGACTCCCCCTCCCCAAACATAGGCTAGAGATGGTCCCTAGTGAATAGGCAAAATAAAGGAGTGGAGAGGAACTACCAGGTAAGAATCAGTGATTGTACCTTGCATTAGCTTCCCCTTGTTAAAATTCTTCAAAAGGTAAGCCGTCTCCGTTCTCCTCGGGTTACCTCCTGGGTAGTGCTTGTTTTAAGTCTCGAGCTTGACTTTTTCATCCTACTTGGTGTGGATGTTAGGTGTAGGTGCCAATGGGCCTCTCTATTGTTTGCTATGCGAATATACATAGAGATAGCACACGTATCCTGCATAATATTCTTTTTGCACACAATTTGTTAGTCCAATGCCTTTACCGTTCCTAGTTCACCATTTACCTCATAGGTGGCTATCGTCTGTGCACATTGATATTCATCTTTGTTGCTAAAAGCAATGGCCATCCAAGTAGTATTCTTTCTGGTCCATTCTTTTGATCTTCTCTTACATGTTTTAGTACTACAAAGCCGGTTGAGATCTATGTGCCATCCATTTTACTTTGACATCTCTTGAAGTACTTTTTCTATCAAGCATTGATCCAACATAGTCAGCATTTGAGTAGCCAACCAAACTCAATCCACTTTCTTTTGGATACCACAGTTTAACATCTACAGTACCTTTAACATACCTTAATATTTTCATAGCAATGTTGTAATTTGATTGCATATGATTTGTCTAAAATCTAGCAAACACACCAACTACATATTGAATATCAGGTCTACTTGTTGTAATGTAGAGTAGTGAACCTATCAATTTCATATACTTATGTTCTTCAACACTCTTACCAGATTCAATATAGGTCATTTTGGTTCATATGCTCATAGATATCTTAGCATTCTTTTCAAAAGGCTTGAGATTAAACTTGTTGAGCATATCATTTGCGTACTTTGTTTGACTAATGAATATTTCATCATCGAGTTTCTTGACTTGCAATCCTAGGAAATAGTTCAATTCTTCCATCATGCTCATCTCAAATTTGCTTTTCATGAGATTTACAAAGTCATCACAAAGTTACTTATCTTTAGATCCAATATAATGTCATCAACATATGATTGAACTAAAATTATTTTCTCATCATGATTTAAAATAAAGTTTTATCAACTTCACCTTTCTTAAAATCACTTTCCATAAGGTATTTCCCCAAAGTGTTATACCATGATGTTAGAGCCTGTTTTAGTCTTTTTGAAGCTTTTAGACCATTCTACTTTCTAAGGAAACTTCAAAGTATGGTGGTTGATCAACATAGACTTCCTCAGCAAGTTCATCATTTAGAAATGCACTCTTCACATCCATTTGATAAAATTTAAAGTCATTATGAGCTGCAAAAGCAAGAAAAAGTCTTATAGCATCCAATCTCGCAACTGATGCATATGACTCATCATAATCTAAGCCTTCAGTCTGGGTAAATCCCTTGGCAACCAACCTAGCTTTGTTTCTGGTTATTTCACCAGATTCATTCATTTTATTTCTGAAAATCCACTTAGTTCCAATCACATATATTCCTTCCACAAATGGAACTAGTTTTCAGACCTTGTTTCTCTCAAATTGATCCAACTCTTCTTGCATTGTAGAGATCCAATCTTGATCTTTTAATGCATTCTCTATAGTTTTAGGTTTAATATTCGAGATGAAACATCCAAAGACAGAATTAGCATTTTCAGATATTACTCTCTTAGTTCTAACACCTTGATCAATAGGACCAATAACATCCTTTGCTGGATGATCTCTTATCCATTTCATTATCGGTTTTGGACTAGTAGGGTCATTATGAATGTGGTTTGAATATGAATCAGAATGATTTTGACTGGATACTTCTTCAGTATCTGAGATATTTGTCACATGAGAAGTGAGATAAATATGTGACACTTATTCAATGTGAGAAATATATGGAATGTGACTTTCAGAGAGGTCATTTCTAGAATGGTCTTTCTGATAAATATTCTCAATTTCCATTTCAGGAATTCTCACAGGAAAATTTTCATCATGTCATAGAGGCATCTGGTTTTTACTAGGCACTTCATGCTTTTCTTCGTCAGACTCATCCTCTATTTCAACAACGAAGTTTTTCATTTCTGAGGGTTCTTCTCCAGACTCCTTGATCATCAGTTCCTTGAACCTATCTGAGAGTTCCCCATGAAGGGATATTTTCTTGCTTCTTTCATAGAATACTACATGAACCGATTCTTTAATCTTTTTTGTTCTTTTGTTGTATACTTTGTAGGCTTTGATATTCATAGAATAACTAAAATATACACCTTCATATGCCGTTTGTTGAAATGTTCTCAAATATTATTTCTCACTGTTAAGAACAGAATATCTACAACCAAACACTTTCAGATGTTTGATATTAGGGGGTCTACCAACCAAAAGCACATAAGGAGTTTTGTCATAGTGTTTGTTTATCAAGCATCTGTTCTGAGTGTAGCATGTTGTATTTATACTTTCAACCCAATAAACTTCACTTATTGTGTCAGTTAGCATAGTCCTAGCAGCTTCCTCAAGGGTCCTATTCTTCCTTTTTTGCAACACCATTTTGTTGTGGTGTTCTTGTAGAAGATAGTTGATGTTGTATACCTTTGCAGGTACAAAACTCTTTTATGTACTGATTGACAAATTCAATACCATGGTCTGTTCTGATTGCAGATACCTTGTCATTTTTCATGACTTCAAGCTTGTTCAGCAAGTTTGGTATCTCCACCCTAGCATTATATTTTTGTTTCACAAGGACAGGTAAACCTTGAATAGTCATCTACAACAACCAAACTATACTTTTTGCCTGCATAACTAGTTACATATGATTCAAAAATATCCATGTGTAATAGTTGCAGTGGTCTATCACTTGAATGCTTGGTTTTGGACTCGAAAGAGGTTTTGGATTGTGTCCCCATTTGACAAGCGGAGCAGGCTCCAATCCTATCTGAAAGTCGTTTTAGATAATCCAATCACTAACTCTTTCTTGACAAATTTGTGTAGAGTTTTGAAGTTCTAGTAACTCATTCTTTTGTGTCATAACCAGTGTTCTTCAGTGTGACCTGATTGACTCACCATGAGATATTCTTCAATTGTTGCATATGCCTAATCAGCAACATATAGACTACCTATTCGCCGAGCAACCAAGATTGTCTACTTTGACTCATTGTCAATCAATTGCAGAACTTTAATTTGATTTTCACAGAATATCCCTTGTCTGTAAACTAGCTCATGCTTAGAAGATTATATTTCAAACCTTTAACATGTAATACGTCTGAAATTGTAAGGGAGCCCAATTTCACGTTGTCAAATCCTATGGAAAGATTTAATTCTCCTCCAACAAACCTGATGTTTGGTCCGGTATTGCATTCTTTGTAGTAGACCAGATTTGCTTTGTCTTCTGTCATGTGCTTCCCGCATCCACTATCAAATAGTCATTGAGCTCTAGTCCAAGAAGCGTTATGCACAAAACAGAAAACATGGGTTAGGTTCTTTCCTCAGAGATAGAACCATCTATACTAAACATTCTCCCAGTAGGAATCCATGTTTAAATGAATCTTTTGGGAGTAGGCCTTTGTCTACATGGAACATAAGGAGGAATCTTAAAATCTTTAGATTTGAGATCGATTTTTCTTCTTGGAGTATTCATTCGTGTTCCCCGTGGGACCCTGTTTGAAGTTTTGAAACTTCAATTTCAGAACTTCGAACTTGTTTTCCTTGGTTTTCCCAGTTCCAACACAAATTTCTTCAATTATTTGCCAGGAAACTTTCGCCGTTTTAGCATACCACAGTTTGCACTGTATATGCTCAGGTGTGGGTTGAATGATGATGTTACGAGCTTGACCATCCAACCTATGTCTCTTGGCATCTTCCGATGTCCAGAGTTCACGAGGCTTGTCTTCGTACTCAACATGACCAGTAACAACACGTCCATTATCACTAGTGGAAGTATCACTTCCTTCAGCATCCTTATTTGTAGTTCTCCTACCATCAGATACTCCAATAACATACTTAAGTTGCCTGATCACGATAGGTCCTTCATTGATGACATAGATCATCTCATCACTAATGGCTTTAAGATGTAGCATCATGTTGTTCTTCCATTTCTCGTAATTCTCGGGCTTAAGAATCGGAGCTTCACTCATAGACATACCTGCTCACATAACATAATAATTAAAATGTCCTCGGAAAGAAACAAAAACTCTTCACCTATCTAGGGGAATCGAGGTTCACTGCAGAAGGCTTGTGAGCCTCCTGCTCTAATACCAATTGTTTGCAGAAGGCTTGGGAACCTCCTGCTCTAATACCAATTGTTGGTCCATATAACGACAAAGTAAAAGACTAGATGGGGAGGGGGTTGAATAGTCTTTTCAAACTTTTGTCGATAAATACTATTTCTCATAAACTGGAGGTTTTCTGATACTTCAATTCAGATTGCGGAAAACTTTGTGATAGATAAGTGAGTTTGTGCTTTGCAGTAATAAATGTGTGTGTGTGTAAAGCTGAAAGATAAATACGAGTAAATAAATAACACAACATGTATAGTGGTTTCTGTAGGTGGCATAATCCTCCAACTAATAACTTCGACCTTTCTGAGACCTGGAATACACTAAAACATATAATTGAATTTTCTTTACAATAATCTTATTCTAAGATCCCTACAAACAAATGGGTCCCAACCAAACGTTCCCCCTGAGTTGTTCCCTAGCTCCATGAGCCAAGCACTTCATGTACTCAAGATAACCTTGGAGCTATTCGTTGATTTCCCTAATCAAATACTTCATGTACTACACGCCTTAATAGTGTTGGTTATAATGTTGTTTGTCAGGAAAGCTTCTCGTATAACTTTTCAGTGATGTTTTTTTAGAGAGCTTAGAAGAGAAAAATCTACTTAATACACTTATTCAATGTATGGTAGGTTGCTCTTTTACTGACCCAAGTAATTGATATCCGTTCTGGAAAATGAGCTCCAAAATAATATTTGAGAGTTTAACTCTTTCACGAATAACAATCTCTTGTTAAAGGTTCATGGAACTTACAACTACTAGATGATTCTTCGAGCTTTGGTCACAATAGAAAGCTTGGAGAATGGTAGTGAGATGCTTGAGAGAATCTTTGCTTTAAAGTAGATTGATAGCGTAGTTCGTGTGTGTATTTCTCAGCTTCTAAGTGTTGATATTTATAGATGAATTTGAGGGTCGTTTGTATAGTATCCGCTAGACATACTTCAAATTTAATCCGTTCATATCTTGAAATAAGTACTCAGATGTATCTATCTCATTTTTCATAGAGGACTATACATTTAGTGTTATTTCAGTCGGTATGATAAATGCATTGTACTATTTCTTGTCCTTTAGTCTCAACGAACATGTGAGGCTCTCTAAGAGCTTGCATGCTCCAATACCTAATGATGTCATATGTTCAGATACTAGTATTTTGAATTTAATACATTATACATTATGGTATCCGTTCATAATCTATCTAAGGAAACCTATACCTTTTAGTCTTCATAAACCTTGTGCAATCTTCAATCTTCAATCTTCAATTAAAATCCATTGCTAGGATCCTTCTTCATGGTCTTCTCTTAAACATAAAAATTACATTCAGATACCTAACAATCCTATTACAAGATTTACTAAACTAACATACTAAGTGATTTCCTCTTTTACATTGTTCAAGTGAACTAAAAGTAATAGTCACCTTTTTGTACAAAGATAAGTCATATGGAGAATGATCAAAAATACTAACAGATATTCCAAATATTATTTGAGCTCTCGCCGAAGGTCCTTTACAGCTCCGTTTGGGGCTGTTTTGCAGCTCCGTTCTCACCTGAGCTACTTGGTGCTCCAGTTGGGTTGTAAATACATCCCCAATTGAGCATAATTGGGTCTCCAATTAAAAACTTGAAATGGGTCACCAATGTAGCTTTTTTTTCTTTTGAAATTGTTTGGATTTCTTTAATAAGAAATTGATTATGTAGAATGATTATATTGCAGTAATGTTTGAATTAATCTTGAAGATTCAAGTTTTCTAGAGTTTTTTTTTCTCGTTTGTTTGGGTCAAAATTATAATTTATAAAACACTAAAATTGTTGGTCCAGATAACGACAAAGTAAAGTCTATTGGGGGGGGGGGTGGTGAATAGCCTTTCAAATTTTTATCGATAAACAACAATCCTCAGATACTTGTAGGTATTTGGTACTTAATATTCAGAGAGAGGAAGACTTTACGATATATAAATGAGTTCGTGCATTGCAATGATAAATGTGTGTGTTGCTGAAAGGTAAATACATAAAGTAAATAACACAACAAGTATAGTAGTATCTAGTGGTGGCGTAATCATCCAACTAATCCACTTCGGCCTTTTTGAGACCTGGAATTCACTAGAACAGATAATTGAATTCTCCTTACAATAATCATATTCTAAGATCTCTAAACAAATGGTTCCAAACCAGATGTCCCCCTGAGTTGTTCCCCAGATACACGAGTGAAGTACTTAATGTACTCAAGATAACCTTGGATATATTCCGTGATTTTCCAAATCAAGTACTTCTTGTACTCCATGCGTGTGTTAGTGTTGGTTATGATGTTTATCAGGCAAGCTTTTGATATAACTTTGCAGTTATATGCAGAGAGCTTAGAATACGCAAGTATACTTAATACACTTATTCAATGTATGGTAACTTGCTCTTTATTGACCCATGTTTATGAGATTTGTTCAAGAGAATGAATGCTCCGATAGTAATCTATGGATTCAACTCTTTCACAAATAATAATACTTGTTGAAGGATATGGACACTGGAACTACTAGTGATTTTTCGAGCTTTGGTCGCAACAGAATGCTTGGAGAAAGAGTAGTTAATGCTTGGGAGAATAATGTGAGTTATGAGCATAGTTCGTGTGTGTATCTTTCAGCTTCTAAGTGGTGATATTTATAGATGTACTTGAGAGTCGTTTGAATAGAATCCGTTAGACACATTTGAAATTCAATTCATTCATATGTTGAAATTAGTAATCCCATGTGTAAGTCTCTTTTCAGAGAGTTCTGCAAAAGATAGAGACATTTTTGTCTAGGCAATAAATGCGATATATTATATTTTGTCTTGTAGTCTCAACGGACACATGTAGCTTTCCAAGGCTTGCCAGGTTCCTTCTCTCAGAAACTTGTAACATTGTTTTGTAAACGAAACATAAGTTAAAGCATAGGTTTCTGGAAGCAACTATCTAAGAAAACTTTCCTCCTTTGTCTTCAGATACCTTTGAGTAAATTTTGGTCTTCTAAAAAGTTGACTCCTTTGCTTGGATGCTTCCTCTGGGTCTTCTCCAAACTAAATAAAAATTACATTCAGAGACCTAACATCCTAATACAAGGTTTCTAAACTTATAATTAGTGTATTTCTCCTTTACAATGTTCAAGTGAACCAAGAATACTCAACAACTTTCTTATCTAAGATTTTATTATGTTGAGTGATCAAAATTCTAAACATATATTCCTAACAAAAACCAAATTGGTAAAGAATAAAATAGAGAATAATTTTTATTTTTTTATTTTTTTATCAACTAACTAAACCCCAACTTAATTTTTGAATCAATTACGAAAAAAAAAACCCAGTCAAAATTAATCAATAAAGGAAAATTTTATGAAATGACAAACCATGTCATCAAGTCGTCGTGTGCTCCGGCCAACCGGGGAGTTGACCTCAGCTCCGACGTTGATCAATGGGTGTATATTTAACCAATTTTGAACCGTGGGTGAGGGTTTTGTAATTGTTCAAGCTGTGGGTATGAATCTGTAAAGTGGTCATCTTGGAGGGGTGGATTTTGTAATTATGTGTAGTTTTTTCTTCTCTTACAAAGCTATACAATAGACATTATGTCCATCTAAACATTTCTTAAAACTGCAAATTATTGTATATCCTAAACCTTATTTATATAGTGAAGATCCAAAAGAATTAAATAAGAAGCTAAGTAACAATGAGTTCACATTTCATAATTACCCTATTGCTCGCATTTGTGATCATGTTCCTTGTTTTTCCGCATGAGGAGAATTTAACAACAGGTGATGAGCATGAGCAGACAATAACAGATTTGATTGTTTCCAATATTTGCAACGAATCCAGAAGCCAAATGCGATGCACAAGGATGATGGAAGATTTAATAGGATCTACTTTCCGGCGACCATTTGAAACAATTGTCTTAAAATTCCTGAGCATGTCAAAAAAAGGATGTGCCAGGACACATGCCCTTTGTGGTGATCATTTCAGAGCCATCAATCGTAGAAACCACCTTAGTCCAGAGAAACCTAGGTACGTAACGTGCCAGGACAACTTGCGACTCGCAATGCAAACGATTAAACTTGCCAAAAAGGGTGCACGAGAGGATAAAAGGCTAACAACTATGACCGAAGCCAAGAATGCCATGGAAAAAGTTGATGAGCTCCATGCTTTGTTTGAACAACATCCGCCCTCAGATCCGTCCACGCTCAAAACTGATCTGAATGTCATCGGAGATGTTTTGAGCATCGCCATTGCTATATGTAACAACCTCTGATAATCCTTACTACAATATGCATCTTGTCATGTAATATTCAATAAAAAGATGCATGGTCTCATTCCAATCTATGATTGAATAATTTAGTCATAAACATTGGATTCCATTGAAAAGTTGTGTTAGGAAATCAAAGGCTTTACCGGAAGTAGTATATATGAAGGGTAATGAATTTAAAAGCCTGCATGTCAAAATTCATCATAAATCATTAGTTATAGATTATATATGATATATATATTCACATTACTTGTGAAAAAAATATGCAAACAACATATAATTCGAATAACATTTATCCCTTGATAAGGCCTTTTAAGTTATAGTGGATGATGATCCAAGATAGTATGGTACGAGCGCGCATGCGCAAGTTGATGATAGATGTCGTAGAAAAAGTAATCCCGACATGTCCAAAGAGAGCTATTATGATTAAATGTGTAGAGTCGACTAACCATAATCAGATCATGAGGGGCATGATGTGTCAAATTAAAGTTTTAATATTTGTTTAAGCCAAGAGTTAATTCCCGACACTATGAAAACTTGCAGTGTAGTGATATTAATCCCGAGGTCGGTCTCTTGAGGACATAACCGGCTGAGTCTTGTCTATGAATAATAACAACATTAATGAAAGCGATAAAATGTTTGGTGCTTCGGCAACAGAATGCTTACTACTAAGTAATGAGAACTCACTATTGATGGTTAAACTAAATCGAGATGAACGTATGATTGGGAAACTACAAGGTGATGACTTCAACCAAGTTGACTAGCAGAAAGTTGTGATTCACAGGATTGATTACACAAGTTGTCACAGTTTTGTGTTAAAAAATAAATAGCATTAGTGAAGTCGTCAATTTCACTAAGCTAGAAACAAACGAATTAATCTGGACTACGTAGTTTGTAACTAATTGATCTGCTAAACTAGACGAAAAGCATTTTGTATGACAGAAACATCAAATAAACATAGCTAGATTGAATAGTTAACATAAAAAGTATAAGTAATCAATCCTGATGCACTTCGAATCACAAAATCCTAGCTAATCATACATTAATCCATCACCGCCTCATATTGAGGTGTTTAGCTAGTCATAAATGTGCTATACATGTGAGAGTTAGCAATAAACATGATCTCAAGCGTTGAAAAATGAACTGAATTGAATTGATACAATTTTACCAATCTTTGTCACACACCCTAAGTAGAAACTGAAGAACAAAATCGAATTCAAACTTGTAAAGCTTTGTACAAACTAAACCCCAAGCAATGATTTAATCTTCGTATAAAAAGGATAACCAAGGCAATGATCACAAGTCCAAAATTGTCCTTTGAATATATGTCTTGCTCTCAAAGAAGGAGTTCTAATGAATATAATGTAAATTACAAGTACAAAAAGTAGTGTATATATCTAAAATAAATATAAATGAATGAATTAGGGAAAATTAGACCCGAAAATTGGGTTCAGAGCACACAATAATATAATAGAGGGGGAAAAACCATCCACCGCATCACGGTGGATAACGTGTCCACAGTGACGTGATGATCCAACCGCAATGCGGTGGATTCCAACCGCGTCGGGGATATACCGCTCTCTGTCGATGGAGATCGCAACGCGGTCAATTCAATCGCGATATGGTCCCAACTTTCCCAAAATTACATAAATACCATCGTGGCTTGTTTTTGCTCCTTTTTATTGATTTTACTTATTTCAACTCAGTTTCTTGATATTTTGGCTTCACCACTCACTTCTAGCAACCATCAAAGGCATTGGGACTTCCATAACATTTAGTGTACATAAAAGACACTCTATTTGCCTTCAATTGGTGCGTCTCCGCCTAGTAGCTGAAAAAATCCACAAAGGAACGAAACTAGTAAAACGACTCTAATTAAACAACTAAAAGTAAACTTAAAGATAGATAAATACAGTAAAACAGACTAGATGGGATGGTCTAAAACTTACTCATCAAATTCCCCAAACCGAACCTTTGCTTGTCCTCAAGCAAATAGACTCTCTAGAAAACCTGAGAAAGCAATAAACACATAGACCCATAAACAAGTCCAACCAAGACACGAGACTACCATTGCAAGCAATAAACTAAAAGAATGCAAAAGCTTTAAAATCACACCGACATTCATAGCATAAGTTCACAAAATCCATTTCCGAAGTAAATTGTAAGAACCGCAAATTTTATTACGTATCCGAAAAATTAATTTAATATTAAAATTATTATTTCACACGAGTGAAAATATTGATTGGTTATATTGAGTCGAATTATAAATTTAACGCCGAGCGTATTCGCCGTTATATTAATAATTGGTATTATATTAATAAATATAATAAAATAAAAATATTTA
>JAYMSP010004865.1:0-15105 GCA_036897095.1 Plantago elongata
ATATATATCCCATTTAAAACGATATACAGTATATCTACTGCAGTTTGTAGTCTTTAGTCCTTCCCTTTAATAGCAATGGTCCCAAACGTCATGCATGTCCATCTGTCACTCAATATCTACATTATTACTAAAATGAAAATGAACAGGGTAGTTGACGGGCCAAAGTATACTTTTTTCCCTTTTTGTTTTTTTTTTCTCCAACAATAAACTGTTTTAAATTTCACATAGCTGAAGAAGTTAACTACCCTCACACATTCATCCATGTTGTCCAAAATTTAAGTAACCAAATAAATTGTTGATCAGCCTTCTGTCTCTAATGAGATAATTTTGACGAACTTATAACTAATTAAGCTAATTACAATTTACAGTACAAATTTCTCAAGTTGTGACTTCTCCAGAAATATACTTTGGGACTCAGATGCATGTTTTACTAGGATGCCTAACGCAAACCAATCGAGATACTTACAGAATGATATCCCAACATCTCCAAATAAACATCACCAACACATTTTTCAACTTCACACAACCTCAAGGAACTTTCGAAAACCAAAAACTCCAATTAAAAATTAATAACAATTGAAATGAGCTGTATTATACTAAGGAGATACTGGACAAGTCAATTGAGCATTGTGCAGAAGTGATACCTAAAAATATCATCAAGGATCAGTGTCAACTTTCAGGCAATTCTTTGGTTTGGGTACAAACTACAAAGTAGCAGTTAAAGTTTTCTTGCATGCCTTCTATACCAGTGGCTGGTCACTTTCACCCATTCTTGAGTACTTCTTTAAAATATTATCATCTTAGCTAAGTTTTGCTTAATAAAGAGGACTTACATTGAATAATAAGACTCAGGGGGAGTTATAAAAGCCCGTGAACAACTCATTTTAGCTAGCTGTTTATATCACTTTCACCCATTTTTTGGTATCTTCAAAATGAAAATTCTTCAGCTTAGCTGCGCGCTGTATAATTCTAAAAAAACAATCAGACAAAAAGTAATTCACCTTATAATGGTTTCCCAGGCAGCTACATATTTCACATCCAATGATTTAATGTCGTTCTGTTTCTTTTGCCACTGATTGTCGTCAACAACAAATTCTAGAACCATAATACCTACATATAGTGAGGAAAATTATAAATCTGTTTCAGAAGGAATAAGTATGAAAAATGATAAATGCAAGGATTTTCAATTTCACCTTGATAATTGGCTCAAGAAAACTTTCATGTGGAAATAAAAATAATAGGATGAAATAATATTCTACAAACCTGAATTTCTGTTACAGGTCTCATCCAAATTTGTGTCCATGATTCTAAAGTGAAAGTTCAGAACATTTGCTTTAACCTATATGAAGACAAGTGTTTAAGTTGTTAAGAGCATTTCTATGTTTTCATCAGAGAGAACCACGCAAATCTGAGACAGAACATTTTACGGCACCCACACTTTCAGATGGCTGATGCTCAATTTTGAAAATGTCAAAGGTCGACCACTCAAGATGATGGGGCCTCTTCCTTTCATGAAGTGGTGATCCCTCCAATTCGATGCAACTACTAGAAAAGGTTAAACAGCAATCTGTATAATAAACTTTCCCGAATTTAACGTACATGGGAGAAACAACCACCACTACTTCCTGCAGGAAAAAAAAAAAAAAAAAGATAATAAATAAAACGAAACATAAAAAAGAAACAACGAGATCAATTTGATTCCTCCATGTTGACTGCAATAAAGGAGGGAGAATAAGATAACATATTAACCAGCAATGTATAGTATCTGAAGTCTGAAAAATATATCATGCAAAATGTCTTAAGGATTGTCTTTGAAATTCAAATTTAGTAGTATTTCTAAATTTTCAGTTCCCTTAAGCCTTGATATAATTTATCTTACATTACCTCATTACCTACTATTTTTGTTCTTTAATGTTTAAGCTACTTGCACACTTAGGTATAGGGTGGTAGTTAAAAAGTGATATATATGGCACCCTTAACGGGAACAAGTAGCGGTCAGTAAGAACGGATTATTATGATACCTAGAACTTCAAATATTTCCAATAAGTTGCAGTTTGCTAAAGCATCAAGTATAAGAAATAAGAGGGAGTATGTCAATTGCATTGAAATTCTCACACAATTAACTAAATCAGATCCATGTGCTGCCGATACATTTTCTAATGAACCTGAAAAGGAGCCAAAAACACACAAAGGTCAGGTTTGTTCACGAAATTGAATAAAACAAACAAAAATTACAGCTCAAAAATTATATTTGTAAAGATAGAACACCTTGGTCGTCAGCAATATCAAGATGAGTAGATGCTTGCTGGTCTATTATGTCATCATCGTCAGATTCTAAATGAAGTACATGTTTCTGCCAATTGTAAAAAGTCAATAAAAAATAAAATTCAACAATCACAAAGAATGAAAGGGTTTAGTATTGAGCAAAATAAACAAAAAGGGATTTGATGTGAATAATCTAATATAAATTTGAATACTAGGATAGGTAAAACACAATTTAATCAATTTACATGTTTCTTCTCAGTGTTGTAAATTCCTGCATTTCCACTGGCAGAGGATGCAACATCATGGGCATTTAGAGAAATTGACAATGATTTCATCATAGAACCAGGAGATTCTGCCACATCATGCCTTCTGTCATCCAGAAAATTGTCACAGGCATCAACATCTATTGCCTCGTTCCCTAGATCAATATTTGGGGTCGTGCTTCCCCGTCTAACTGGAAGATATATATATTATATAGTCACAACAGACATTAAATTTGTCATGCATATCAAGCCCTTGAGCTAATAACATGCAGATAACATAAGAATAGACATATAAGAACTAAGTTTTCAGAAAGTATACGCAAAACTCTGTCAACATCCATGCACGTAATAAAACATGCATTACAAAAAAGTAACTGAGATGGCTAAGCAGTAAGCACTTTTCTCTGCAATCCCTCATCAAGAACGGATTCTATGTTTCATTTGAAATTTGACAAAAAAAAAAAAAAATGACAAACTTAAACCCAAATTATACAGATAAATTAATCTAGTACAAATAAAACAGGGAAAGCCTTCATGGCAGGGTTTTACATGTTCTTTAGGTATCCACTGAATTCATTCATGCCTCAGAAGAAGTTCAAAGTCTCGTATCACAAAAATAAACAGACGAGCTGGATTAGGGGAGGATAGGACAGGGGGCAGAGAAACACCTTATTTGAAACTTGAAAGTTGGGATTCCTGATGGAAAATTTTAATATTATTCTGACAGGTAATTATGAAGAAAACAAATTATGAAGGATAGAGAAGGGACGATGATATAAATCTAGTATGATCTGCTAATCCAATGAGATAGCAGACCTGCACTGATAGAAATTAATATTAATAGGCTCATGGCAAAAATTACACCACACTGTAAATCGTTTCCTCTCAGAGATGTCATCGCATTCGCCTGAAACTAACTTATGAATAAGAATACATGCTACCAACCACAACTATTTTAATATCTAGATTTCACTTACAGCACCAAACTCCATGTTAATCCTGAATCAGGACAAGTTGTCCCAATTTACAGCCCTACTTGTCAGTCCAGCCCAATTTACAACACTATGAGAAATGCTACAGAAATTCCTACTTACCCAACCTAATCCCAATACAACCAATGCCCTGTGTATACTTAATCCGGAAGAAAAAAAAACAGAAAACAAGTAACATCTATCACAGCATGAGTTCATTATTGCTAGTTTATCGCATTTCCTCTTTCAGAATACGAATACGCAACCTAAACTTCCAGTATCATCCATATTTCAACTTCACAATTCACATAAGTACTTCATACGAACAGTAAAAAGTAAAACATCATCTGATCATTTCCAAACGGCTCAACATAGTTGATAAAATCTCTATCGGTTCATGCAACACATAGTAATGGTATAATTAGAGAGGAAATCATCGTAAATGTGTTTGTTGAGATTTACAGCATTTGAGGAAATCGTATTTGTCAACCGATCGGAACTTGCAAGGCCTCTTAGGGCTTTTTTTCAAGTATTTAGAGAGGACTTCCTGAGACTTAACATATACGCCGTCGTCGACGAAATCGAAGGGGGATAAATTGGTGTTACCATCGCCGTGACTGGTGGTGGTTCTGCGGTGGTGAGAGTGAGAGTTGCGTTTGGATTTTCTTCTCTTCGTCATTGTTGTGCGTTGTTGGTGTTGAAATTTGGTTGAATGTGAGTCGTGCTGGTTTGAAATCAGGTGGACAGGTAAATTGAAGAGCCGGGCTTTTATTGATTGATATTGGTAAAGAAGAAGGTTAATGATAGGCAACTGTATGTTTATACTCACTCCGCCCAATAAAAATTTGAGTTACTTTATTTCGATTTAAAAAGATTAATTACATATTAGTTTGTAATTGGTACTATATTGATAAAGTTGTAAATGGATTATAAATTAATTGAGAGATTGAATAAAATGATGATAAAGTAGGTGAAAGAAATAATATAGAATAAGTTAGTGAGATGAAACATTCCTCTTTTGGTTAGTAAGTTTCTAACGAAACACCAAAAAGGAAAAGTTGTGAAGCTTTTAAAAGAACGGATGAAGTATTTATTAGTGCTCGAATAAATCGAGATTTTCCAATTACATCGTCAACTACATATGTAAAACGTGTAATAAATTATATAATTGTGAAGTTGAATCTATTTGTAAATGATAGTAAATACGAGTATAAATGTGTAGCATTATGTTGGGATCTGTTTTTTCAATGGTAACTATAGGTATGAATTATTAAGTAATTTGTTGGTTGAAATGGCCTCCACATCTTAACACTTTCTTTTTTTCTTGGAATGGACTCCATGGTCATCTTGGCACGATTTAAAGAAGATAAAGAAGGATCACTTACAAGACAAAGAGATTCTCGCAAGGTAAACACGTCTTTTCAACGAAAAATTAGTTTCACTGTTCACATATGAGGAATACAACTAGGACTGATTTAAATACCTCTTATAGCCTATAGGGTTTACTCTTGGGCCAGGACCTGTTCTCCTAATAACGTGCCCGAAGTCTTTATTCATAATCTACGGTCATGGACAATAAATAACATAATAAATCAAACAAGACAATTGAAAGAGATGATTGAGTTATATTTGTGCCTTTAATCTACATTAACAAAGACGGGATTGTGATACGGAAAGAATTGGGATAAATTCAAATCCCATCACCAACCCCCCCCCCCCCCCCCCCCCCCCCCCCAGGGGGCTCTGATACTCTCTAAGCGGGAAAAATCTCTTTAATCTCTACTTTCTTGAGACATAATGGGGCGCGGGATCATATGGAACTCCAAGGCGGGGAAACTGTCTTCGATCTTCTATGCACTTTCTTAATCTCCATGATGACGGGACAAAAGGAGAATAATATTTGATGGAGAAGGACTACCGACCCATACCACAATCCAGATTATGTCCCCCCCCCCTCCCGATACTCTCTACGTAGGGAAACTCTCATCGATCTCTACTTTATTGATACATAACGGGGCGGGGAATCATCCGGTACTCTCAAAGCTGATAAAATGTATTCGATCTTCTGTGTACTTTCTTAATCTCCACGGCAGGCGAAAAGAACCGTAGTATGCGAAACATGTTCGTGTACCATCAAACTATAATTTTTTACTATATTTGACTTTCTGAATTTACTTACTTATCAAGTGTTTAAATTAAAATAATTAAAGTAAACTATTCCCTTGGTAATGCCACGAATTAATATTAGTTCACATAAAAGAACATGAAACATTATATGAATGTTCAATGAGCCGAATTTCAATTTGACAGTGTTCATTTGAAATAGTCATAGAATTTATTTATGTAGGATAATTGACGAGAAACCAAAAGAAAAAGATAAGAGAAATGATTTTGAATATCATAATTTCCACAACCCACATATAACTCAACTTGCTTAGCCATAGTTATTATCTTTGCTACAGTATAAGAAGACTCGATGGAAAAAGACAAGTTTCACCACCTATAATCCACAGTGAACATCAAAGCAATTCCCCACGCACTTAAAATTTGTACCACTTGGAACAAGAGTAAAGAAAGCGAATGAATATGAACGTACTGCTTTCAGCTAAATGACAGAGAATATCCAATCCGCATTCGCTTACAAGAATCGAAATGTAGTCTCAGCCAAGCCGAAACATATACCTTCATCATCTCAAAAATTGAGAAGGCTAGAGCACAAGAAAAAAGAATGGTGCTACACATGTTCCAGTATGTGAATGTACAAGGCTTAAGACATTGAATAAATGCTCTGCTTACAAATGCAGAATGAATTGCGATTAATTATATTTACAGGTTCCCCTCATTGACACTAAATCCAAACTTTAGTGAGCTGGGAAAAAAAAAAAAAAGACGGTCTACTTCAAGAACAGTTGAACACCATGAGCATTCCTTGGAAAATGTGGTAAACCTGCACATTCAAATCCAATCATATTATGATACGAGAAAACTAAATAACCAATATGATCATCACAGGAGTTTCGCAACTTACATAAACACGGAACACCGAGTAATACATCTTAAAATAAGCTGGCGATCAATACTACACTTGAAGACATTATTGGACTCCACGGAACTACCATTACAGTGTAAGAGTTCGTGGATGAAACATAACACAACATAGACTATTATCAGGATTAAGTTTTATGCGGCTAGTCTGATATGCATCATTTCAGATTCATTGCTGCTGCCATAGTTCTTAGTTTCTGAGAGATCTCCGAGAAAGATGGTCTCTGAGCAGGGTCAGACGCCCAGCAACTTTCCATCAGTGCCTTCCATTCAGGATCGCACCATGTTGGAATTTGCGGGCGCAATGTGTTGTTCACAATCCCTCCTGCAGTAGATAAAATTTACTATGTTAAAAAGCAGGTTATCGATTTAAGATTGGAGAAATTTACATCTGGATACTACATATCAACCTACATCAAAATAAACCCCAGGCATTCTGTGTTATAGGTACCTCCATTTATTACAGAGATACATGCATGCCTGAGTGGGTATTCAAAATTGATACATTATGGATAGCCATTCATTCTTTGCCACTTGCCGAGTAAATTTTATATTTTTAAAGACTTCCATTCAGATGTCCATTACTAATCATAGATCTTGAAAAGTGTTACAAAACAGTAAAGTTCACTAGTATCTTATTCTTGGTCCCTACAATAATCAACCAACACAGATTTTGAAACTACTTTGCAAAAGAACAATATCTTTTTTATCAGAGATGAACTGAAAAAGTACATCACACGTACCAATTATAGAAGCACAGTGCATATCAGCATAGGGTTCGTCTCCAGTAAGCAATTCCCACATGACAATTCCAAATGAGTAAACATCAATCTGCAGAAAATATTTAAGAAACTGATTTAGTGTCAAAGCAAAAGATTGGAGAATATGATGAAGAGGCTGACACAAGACCGCTGTCACCTTTTCTGTAACCATGTTACTCTTTCCACTCAGGAGTTCAGGTGCCATCCACGGCAATGTCCCGCGAACGCCTCCAGAGACTAGAGTATGTTGTTTTACCTTTGATAAACCAAGATCACCAATCTGTAAAGAAGGCATCGATCAAAATTAGATAATTAGCTCTAGCAAAAACCATAAGAAAGAGAACCAGATATGCAAATATAGCCTATTTCAGGAAATCAACATACCTTGCACACAGGACGATGTGGATCCCTCATATTTACTAGCAAATTCTCACATTTTAAGTCAAAGTGGACAATATTCTTTCCATGTAAATACTCCATACCGAATGCAGTGTCCATTCCTATTATGAGTCTCTTGCGACGATCAATTGTTCTGTTCAATGATAATAAACATATCAATATCAATCACCATCATTTAGCATATGACCTCCAAGTTAACTAGTACACTACTACTGGTTCTTGAGTTGGTTGTGAAATGTGATTACATACTTGTCATGTATCACCAAAGTCAATTGAAAATTTACCTGTCCTTTTTCTGCAGAAACTGTTTCAGAGAACCATTAATCATAAACTCTGTAACCGTCGCAAGAGAACCATCAGGACCATCACGAACTACACCATAAAACGAGACAACATTGGGATGATGCAATGAGCTTAATATCTGAGCCTCCTTCCAGAAGTCGGCAATCTGAACAATAACAACCGAGTTCACTGAGATTGGAGAAATTCAACACTGAACAGATAGAATGCATTACAACTCTTGTTGCAAACTTGAAAGTAGCAGATCCACACGTTATTACTATTCTAGAAATAAGAAATGATCAATTCTCTTTTCAGAAGTCAGCACCAAGACCCTCTTGTTCGAAAGGTTCTTATTTTTTTCCTTTTTCCTTTTTGAGGAGTCTTTTGTTCCTAAGTTCAGAAACTACAACTTGATAGGATGAGGAAATAGGACAAGGGTATTGTGGGTGAGAGCACTAGTTGTAGGAATCCTATATATTTGCTCTCAAATGTATCTCAAATGAGCTCCTACACTATTTTTAAGGACACTTTAGTTTTCTTCATAATTGTAGGAGACCTATTTTCAATAAAAGCTACATGAAAAGTTTGTTGGGTCCCATTAATTACTCCTTCAGAATTTTAGGGAGTGCTCAAATGAAGGGAGAGTTTTACACAATTGCAAATTTGAGTGTGGCCATAGTAGGTAACCTGAAAATGTAACAATTTTATTGTTTTATCTACCTTTTATCCTGAATTTGAGATAAAACAAGTAAATGGGACTCCTACAACTAGTGCTCTGATAATGGCTAAGCAGGGAGCACATTTGGAGTTACTCCTCAGGACTAACTAGATTTATCTCTCGCATCATTTTAGTCAAGGTTCTTTAGGAAAGAAGAAATAAATGTGACTGACAGAATCAGCAAAGTTGCACTTTAGCACAATGAAATAACCTATGATGAAATGAATTTGAAAAGAAACCAACAGCATATGAGCATCATACAAAAAGGAAAATCTTCTATATTTTTTCGCTAAAATATTGATAGTTTCCACTAATGATTATTCAACTCTGTAAAAGGAGAAATCCAAAACAACATGGTAATAGGGGCAGTTATCAATGAAGCAAGGTGTAGGTCCACATCAGCATGTTCGTGCATTGTGCTAGAACAGGGTAAAATACTTTGTTGCCTTGACTCACTAATCTGATAAATGAAATGCATCAGTTTCATCGAAAAAACCATAATGTAAACCAACCCCGCCTCCGAAACTATTTTACATTCTTGAACTTGAAATATGAAAAAATGACAACTTTTTTCTTCACGTGAAAACAACTCGAAATATTTTCCCAAACCACTCAAGGTATCAATTGCAACTAATACCAGTAACTAAGCTGGTAAAGGAGCAACTACAAAATGTTTAATAACTTGCTATACTGGAATCAATATCATTATTATCAAATTTATTGGAGTGGTAGAAGTATAGTAAATAAATTAAGCTGGATAAAACAATTGTGAAGATTAGATACTAGACCGAGATCAGAAGAAAAACAGAATGGAATTAGTTTACCAGTCGCTCTCTTTCAGATGGCTTCCCAGCAAAGCAGCTGGCTTTTATTCTTTTTATTGCTACATCAGAGCCCCTCCACTTCCCATGGTACACAGAACCATACGTACCTGAGCCCAATTCCCGGATCTCCTCCAGATCTTCATTTTTAATTGTCTGTGGGAAGAAAGGACACAGAAATGGTAAATGTAGAACACAGGAATCAAAATATCGATCATGTCAAAATCATGTTCTGCTCAGAGGATGACGTGTCATATGTCAAGAAGCTCATTGATAGATAGAAATGGAGCGATTAAAAATATTGAAAAGAAAAGATAAAGTCGTTATGAATAAGAACCTGCAGTCCACGATCGATTGCTTCCGCCTCAGCTTTTGTCGGCTCTATTTTGGACTTGGATACATGCTCAGTGTCGGAATCCACCTCTAGCTCGACGTGGCCATCCTATAAACACCCAAAAACGTACTTAAGCAATGACAAGATTACTCTAGGGTAAGTAAATTGATATACAAGCACAGTAAATTTTTACCACTGCATTTGGATCCTCTTCCAGACCATCTTTATCAACCACATCATCATCATGGCCAAGAGCAGTAGCATCTTGAACCTTAGCTTTCACCTCCTCCACATTGTGCACAGCTGCCTCTTTAACAGAGGCAATTAACGCAGGTAAAAATCCCAATTTGCCATCTATGATTTCCTTGGGAGTGCTAGCAGCTTCAAGATCTTCCACAGCACCAACAGTCTTAGTGACAGCATCTGGAATGGGCACACAGAAACTAGAATTTTCATTATTTCCACCATGATTTATTTCTCCAGTCCCTTCAGAGACACCATTCTCAGCTGAAAGCTCTGGAAGTACTACTTTAGACATGTCACTGTCATTTCTCGAAGCAGGCACAGGGATAACATTATTATCAACAATTAATGCTGGATCAGATCTAGAGGTAGACAAGTTTGATGAAGATTGAATGGGTTCAGAATTTTGCGGTTGATAAGTGTCCAAAGTTTGAGTATTGGGTACCAACATCGCAGCTTGGTTTTGTGACTGTTCAGGCATGGAAGACCCATTGAAGGCCATGGCTTTTTGAGATGACTCAACCCAATGATTTTGATGCACCCTAGGATTACTGTCAACTGTGCCTCGGACAAAACCTGCACCCATAGAACCATTCATGACAACTGGTGGTATAGATGTTTCATAAGACTGGCGAACTTGCAAAGGGTTATGGACATTTCTCCACATAGTTTGTGACGGAATATGGCCATGAGGCACTTGATATAAATTATCAGCTCCATAGGGATACGTAGGATTTCCATAGCGGCTGCCATGATCTTCCACAGATGGCATATACATCTGTGGCCCTGATGCTACAGATTGACCTTGAAACACTTGACTGCCATAATCTACACCAGGTCGGGCATAGCGTTGATCCTCGTGATGAATATAAGGTGATTGTACAGGGGGGCCATCACATACAGTAGCATGTCCAAGGGGCATACTCATACTACTTTCAATAACATAATTATCCGATAACCTGCCATTGACAGGCACCTGAGGTCGAGACTCTTCCATCAAGTGGTTTGCCTGCTGATGAGGCAAAACCCACTCTCGGTCATGAGAATGAGTTTCTGGAGATATGAATCGAGGATCACCCTGATCCCTGTTGTAGTAAGACGGGTGGATGTTTGGATCTGTATTCAACATATACATTTCCCTACCTGGAGGGCATTCAGCACAAGAACCAGGGACATTATGATATCCATTTCCAACATTCGGCGGCTCAAAAACTTGGGTTCTATTAAATGTCACCCGGCAATTATTGCAAGTAGTGTTTCCTTCATAATTACTGGTCCCTTGAAGTATGTTACCAGGAAAACCTGTTTTTTCATTAGCTGCAGGTCCAGGTTGGACCAACATAACATTGTCTGTGTACTGTGGCTGCTGCTCATACATTGTGTGAGTGTTAATTGGAGTCCGAGTGTAATCATCAGGCATTCTATCAGAATTTCTATCTGAACAATCAGCATATGGAGTTCTATAACGACAAGATGAAGGTGAAGTTGAAAACTCCGCAACCGGACGCTGATTCATATTTTCTGGTTGTCTAGGGGAATAGTAAGCAGGACTCCATGGAGCTTCCATTTCACTATACCTCTGCGTAACTGGTATTTGAGTATTGGTACGAGGGATTGTGAGGTGCCGTAGATTCATCTGAGCCATTGGGAGTTCCATATTTCTCTGCCCATGAACGCTGCCCTCTAGATTCATCTGGCTGAGATACTGATCAGCAGCATGGATATCATCGAATGATCCCATAACCGGAGACTCAAATGGGTGGCTCCGAAATTCAGGGGAATCATTCAGGCTGTTCAATGCATCGACATACCTCCTCTCATGATCCCTCTCATCTCCATCTCCAAAATGCAAGGAGCCATCCTGATCGGTACTAGAAAACAAGAATATCCTCAACCTAGTAAATCCATCTCCAGACCCCAATTTATCATACTCCTCCATCATATTAATAACATCATCATCATTCACCACAGACACAAGAGCATCAAGATCCTCATCCGGCTGCTGATATTTCAACACGACCACTCCTTCATAAAGCTCCCTCATCTTCCCCATGAGATCCTCATAGCTTGTATCCCGTGGGGCACTAACTATACGCGTCTCACCTCCAACATATCTAAGCTTCCCATCCTGGGGGCGTGGCAATATACTTCCCGAAAAGCTACACAAGAACTTAACACGCGGGTTTTCGTCATTCGAGCTTTGGGCAGAGCCTGGGGTCACTCCCGGGCTATCCATCCCGTATTTCCCCTAAACGAGGGAAATCACTCACCTATTCCGAACGCTTGATTCTACTAGAGGTTAAAAAACATTATATCTCCATGAAACACTGCAAAGGTACAAACTTTCCATATGAATATTGATCGAAGAAAAGCCTAATATTTTACAGTTACACAGTTATAGCTACCGAAATAGTCCACAAGTATATAATATATAGCCATTATACCATAAAATACTGTAGAATACAGAAATGAATCGAATTAATCTGCAGAAAAAGATTTGTCTACCGGATCGAATCCCATAAAAGGAAAAAAGGATAGCATGCATTAGAAAATAAAATCGAAGTGAGTACCTGGAAAAATTTAGCGGCAAGATTTGATGATTCGGGTTGAAAGAATGAAATCGAAGAAACCCTGAAGGGGGAATAGGGAATGGAGATCTGTAACAAGGCTAGAAGGTAATAAATCTCAGAAAGAAAGAGTAATAAATAATGATAGTAGTGGTAGATTAGATGGAATAGGAATATAGGAATTAGGAAATAAATAATAACTAGTAATATAGTAAAATAGTGTTGTCTTGAGAGAAGGCAGGGAAGAAGAAACAATATCACTTATGGAGGAGAAGAGGAGCCATGGCAGGGAAAGGGAAGAAGCTTGGTTTGGTTTGGTTTGCCAGGTGCAGAGACGCGTGGCAGGTATTCGCTTCTTCTTCTTTTTCCCCAGAATCTAATTATCGTCAGTTTTCCAAAGCATAGCATATTCCTTGGCTTCCCAAGAACAACTTGAAACATTATTATAACATCACAACCTTCACAATATATGCATATTCCTTGGCTTCCCAAAAACAACTTTGAAACATTATTATAACATCACAATTCAGAATATATAATAATTATAATTGGAAAAGTCTATAGTCCGACTATAATTGTAATGACTTAACATGCATTTTTTTTTTTTAAAATAAACATCCGTCCATTTCAGTTATAAACATTAATAACCGTTAGATCATTTGTAAAAAAGTTTTCACCTATAATTAGTTCTCACCGTTCAATTCTCTTGTAAAATTTACAATCATAGATTTTATAAATACAACTTTTTATATAACAGGATCATAAGGTCATATTGGTACAATTCCATTCCATTCATTCGCACGAATTCAATTTCAAACAAACAAAAAAAATATTTATCATCATCTTCACAAACTAACAAAAATATGGTGAACATTTTGGACGTATAAAAAGTTAATACTTTCTCCCTTTCTTCTTTTCTTCTCTCTCTATTAACACAGCACCGTCTTTAATGTCAGCTAGTCGAGCCACCTCAATATCGACATCGCCGCTGCATTTTCGGCCACCCAAACCTCCAAATCTCGGATTTGGACCTCCAAATGGGTCGGAACACATGCAGCGGAATCCCAGGCCACAGAAAGAGCGGCAGCCTCAACTCATCTTAGGCAAAGGAACACCGGAGCAACATCCATGGATGTAGAAACACCAGGCTCCGCATCGACAACTGCCAAGCCTTCTTTCTTGGAAAAATTACGAACGACCTCACCCCACAAATATTTTCCGGCATGGCTCACGGAGTTAGACAAAGCGCAGATGATTAACAAGAAACCAATATAGCCGGCTCCTTGAACGGACTTACCTCGAGTTGATTTCAGTTCGGAGGAATTACTATCCTACTATCGGCCATGGACCAGAGCTCTGATTATCCGGACTATGGGAATCACTCGTGAGATTCCATCTTTGGGGAAGCATTTGCAGAATCTATGGAAGTCAATTAAGATTCCGGCAATCATGAGTTTGGGGAAGGGCTGCTATATTGTCAAGGTTGAGAGCCAGGACGAATATTTTCTAGCATTGGCGAGAGGGTCGTGGTTCCTGTATAACCACTACCTCTTGGTACAGACATGGCGTCCTGAGTTTAATCCGACTCAGGAACGTCTGGACAGTATGATAGTATGGATTCAGTTACATGAGCTTCCAATTGAGTATTATCATCTAGACGCACTATTCAAAATTGGGAAAACTTTGGGAATTCCGATTAAAGTGGATACACACACGGTTACATCCCAAGGAGGACGATATGCGCGGTTATGCATCGAGATAGATACGGTTCGAAACTCCCGCCCGCAATTCAAATAGGTCATTAAGTCCAACCTATATCGTACAAAATGAAAGTCCGGTTTTATTTTGCGTGTGGTCTTGTGGGACATACAACCGGAAAATGTACTAATACTATTTTGATTCCGGAATCCGGGCAATCTGCTCCTCAATTAGTTGATGAATGGAAAATTATATCTAGACATCCCCGATCTCAGAGTCAACAGGAGTATGGATCAAAAATTAATATGGAGACGAACCGTGCGAATAGAACACAACCTACTGCGGACGATAAAAATAATGCGGCCAGGCATAATGGGCCGCCAAAAACAAAGTCTAAATGTGTAAGGCCCCGACCTAGTCTGGACGTCAAGGAACAATGCCGACTTCCAAATACTCCGATATATAATTAAAATACTCCGATATATAGTTAAAGTACTGAATAATACAAAACCAAATATAATTGATAGTTTGAAAACATGAAAATACCCACGTCGTAGTACGTGGAAGTAGCACACTCTACCCTCGAACAATCAACTAACCTACTCGAACCCCTCCTCGTGCTCTTGTCCTGGAAAAAACATTATGGAAACGGGAGAGGGTCAGTCATACGACTCAGTGAGGATAATCAGGCATGCATGAAATGTAAATATGCACGTGAATAATATAGCAAACCACCAC